>CATIWO010213378.1:0-11399 GCA_949673435.1 Macaranga tanarius
AGTATTTTTAGCATGAGAAATGATGTTTGTTTCCATGAAAGACCTCCCTATAATGATATGATTTAAATGTTTTGTGATTAAGATATGCACATATGATTGATTGAAAATTTAGTGTGCACTTGACAACGTGACACTTGATTGTATACCGGTGAAGGGACAAGGGTCAGATCGTGCTAATGTAGTAGAACAGTTAGCCTTTAAGTGTGCCCAGAGTGAGATTGTTATTGACAGCTAGGATGTAATCAGTGAGGTTACAACCCTAGGGTTGATATTTACTATGGGGATGGTTAATGATGTTGATTTGGTTTGATACCAATTGAATATATTTCCAATCATGTTCAAATCTGAAATTTAACAATCTTAAAAGTAGTAAATGAAAGTTAATATTTCAGGTTTGTTAATCAAGATTTCATATTGCTAAAATTAATTTCGTAAGGGCTTGATATCAACTCACTAAAGCAGCCTAAATACACAAAGTTGACTTCCCAAGCTACCTAGTTAACACTAGCACCCTCCTTGCCCTTTGTAGCACCTAAAACATATAATTATATTTATAATTCATCAATAAAATGAGCCTATATGTTGCCCTAATCATGCAGTCCCTAAGAGATATGCAAAAATATGCTAACATGCTTAATTCTACAAAACTAGTATAATTACTTTAAAGGACAACTTCCAGGGTGAAATTTAAAACATTTATGGGAATTATAGATAAGCAATTTGAATCTTAAATTTTACACACTCTTTGATATATGTGTCTAATTTATGCTGTTAAAATTTCACTTCAATTAGACAACCACAAAAAGAGTTATAAGCATCTGAACATAACCAGGTAATAAATCCTAACAGATTAAGCAATAATAAGTACAGCCTTATTCAACCATGCTACAGGCAGAATTAGCTCAGACTCAAAACTAAAAAGTTATATAGGACTCTTTCAAGTTTTTCTAGAATTAAGCCTTAATCAATTTGGAGCTTTTTAGCTCAAGATATAATAAAACAACATAGACTAAAATCTCAGGAACTAAGAACCTAAAAACTACAGCATATAAACTCTAACTCAAAATAACAAAAACACACAAATTACTTACCAAATGAATCACCATAGCCTTTAAGAATGATGATTATAGCCTAAAAAAGAATTTAAACCTTCAAACTCCTTTTGAAAATTCAGCTTCTATGTGTAGAGATAAACATCATTTCTCATGCTAAAAATACTTGCTCAAAGACATTAGAAAAATTCTCTTCATATTGAAATAATATTATATCAAATCTACCCTATAATGGTAAGTGTAAACCATAATCATTCAACAAACAAAAGGTTTCCCAAGCATAAGCTTTTAAAATAAAAAATTAGAATTAATGATTAACATTTTAAACTAACATAATCAAGTGGTTAGGAAGCTAAAATATCATATTTGCATCATGAAAAGTATCTTACTCAAAATAGAATACAAGCAGCCTATTTTTCATAATTCAAACTCAACTTTGTAGTATGAATAAATATCCAGTTTGTATTGTTTATTTACATATGTTTGAAGAGGTGTGATTTTGACCAATTTTAGCTGCAGAGCTTGGGGGATTTTAACCCTTCTATTGTGGAGGACCTGGATGATGATGATGCTTCTAATCTAGCTAGGAGATCCAATGCCTCTTATTGTGGTTAATATAGGCTCGTGGCAATTCGATCCCACTTGTTGCAAACATATAGGAGTATGTGTGGACATTCTATCATCAGCAAGTAAGTTGTTTTTGCCTTTACTTTCTTTTATTTTGTTAATCTATTTATTCTTCTCTTCTTATTTGGCTTTTTGTTATTGTCATGATACTTCTTTTTCTTTTATTCTTTTTCTACAAAAGAATATTTAAAATCAGTTTTGTAATATTTGTGCAAGTAAACTTATGTCATAATGTAGTATTTAGGTTTTTACTTGTTTCCCCTTTTAATTAGCGTTACTATTGTTATGGTTTGTTGTTGTGTTATGCTGGCTCATTTTCCTTCGCTTCTCCTTATTTTTTTTCTACAAAAGAAAATATTTAGGATTAGTGTTATAATATGGATAAATAGCATTTAAGATGCATTAATTTAAGTTTTCTTGTATTCTTCCCTATTTATTTTTGTTATATGCATCGTGTTACATGATGCATCATTGTGCAATAGTTGCATTACAGTGCTTCGAGCTTCCTAAACTACCACATCAAGTTTTTTTCTAACATATTATACATTCTTTTATTCACTTTATTTGAGACCTATTTAATTCTTATGATGTATGTAGCCTAGATCTTATAAGTATACATGTTTTTGAATGCTTATGCATATTGATGTGAAATGTAGGTGTAGCATCACGATGCTTCTCGTTAGTGACAGGAGAGAGATGACGACTACTAGTACCAGATGCAGTCATTTTAAAAGTGAGAGGTCTCTTATCAGGATAGAATAGTAGCTTTGGAAGAGGAGTTGAGGCAGGTGCATCTTTGAGATTTTAGCGGTGGATCTAGATAAGGCAAAGATGATGAGGATGCCCCTAATGATGTTTAGTGTCTAGGGTTATGCTTTCCTTTATTTCTACTTTTGACCTTTAATGATGCTGATGAAGCTTTAAGGGGTGTTTAAGAGTTCTACTTCATATTTTCTTAGGCCTTTTGGACCTAAGAATGATTGTACTATTACCGCACTGTGGGTTTTGTTATGCTTTTACACTTTTCATGCTTCTGATATAATTTGATTTTGAATATTGTTCCCTCCCTTGATTATTCTTGCCATAACCATGGATTCCAGTCATAATTAGTTCCTTTTAGGGATTTTTTTATTTGGCAGTCTAAATTTTGGGGATAAGATTTACCAAAATTAGTTTATTAAAAGAGGGTCATGTGCATGGATGTGTTCCATACATGTGGATAAGTTGATCCATGGGTCATTTAAAAAGTGGTTGTAGGGCTTTCGAGGATTTTTTTAAGTGATTAGGTCGATTTTTTGTACTTTCGGGGAGGCATTTGGTGAAGTTTGAGGTAGAGGCTTGTGTTTAGGACTGATTTAAGCTACGTTTTTGGGTTAGAAGAGTGCATCGAAACCATATTTAAGGTAAGTCTTTGTGAGCTAAAGGGTTTTTTAAAGGGCCTTAAAAACACATGCATGAAGAAGTTTAATCCATTTAGGATGTTATGGATGTGTGGACTGGAAGATGCCCCACTTTAGAGTTAAACAATGTATGGACCGGAAGATGCCCCACTTTACTAACAATCCTATGCTTCTTCAAGTGCTGCCTATATTTTATTTTTCATTTTCTTTTTTCCTTGTTTGCCTAGGTTGTCCCCTTTTGGAGTTTTTTGGTCATAGCTAGGCTCTCTATTTTTTCTTTATGCTTTAATTTTTCCCTTTTTTGCCTAGGCCATCCCCTTTTGGAGATTTTTAGTCCTAGCTGAATTCTCACATAGTCTGCACTCGCTTGGATTTTGTAGTTTTAGTTGCAGGAGAAGTTAAGCTTTTTGAGGACCTTCTGAAGTATAGGCCATGAAACCATTAAGAAGGGAGGTTAAAAAGACTATTTTGATGGGCTCTTATGGATTTGAGCCTTGATAAGTGACATATATGGATGAGCTCCATTCCAGATACTAAGATCACTTGTACTTGTCTTTAGTGGAGGATAAAATAGGTTACATTGAGGACTCATGTGAACTGTGTCACCATTTCAAGCCTCAAGCCTTGCACCCACTATTCCCAATGTATTTGTACAGGCAATACAAAGTTAGGTAAAGCATCCCTTTAGAGGTATTATAGTTTTGAGTTGATCTTATTTCTTAGCACAAAGCACAGTGCTTCATTGATAGGCTCTAGACTATTTGGCCAGGCAGGAGAATTCACCATTTTACTGCTGACGGATATTGATGATGCATATAAAAGCTAGGTGGCTGCTCGGTAGGCATCTCTATCTTCTTCAATTGGTGCTTTTAGTTCTCTATGGGCAACAATTCTTGTAGCCATGCTTGAGCTGACTTTATTGTATCTTACGTATGGTAATATAATGCTTATGTAAAATGAAAGATGAGTGTAAAACTTAAAAGAAAAATCAAACTATGCATATATATATATATATATATATATATATATATATATATATGGATATCATTTGGTCATCATGAAATAAAGCATTATATACATATATAGTTATATTTGAATAGTCATTCACAAACGTACTAATTTAATATTTAATAGTGGCACAATTATATTTTCAATTATTTTAAAATGATGATATCCATGTTCTTAGCTAGTCCTTTGCAGGTTTTCTGACTAAGTATTTTCTCTCTCTTTTTTCTTTTACGGTTTTCTCTTAAATGTAGTACCGCTTAAGATAATCTATATTGATTAGCTCTGAAAATTTATACCCTCTTAATCGATCAGTTTGACTTAACCAAATATGGGCCCTCTTAATTAGGCTTAAACTTGCTTCTAGGGTCAGGGGTTGTCTGCTTGGTAATATCTTCCTTTACTAACTCTGTCCACTATGGTCTTATTCTTCTAAGCTTCTACTTGACTAGTTTACACCCTTCCTTAACTAGAATGTAATGCTGTGTAATATCTCTATCAATGCCCGGTATGTCATGATAAGTCCAAGCAAAAACTCCTGAGCATTTTCTTAGGATTCTCTCAAGTTCTCTCCTTTTTTTAGGGGTAACATCATTTAAAATATTTAAAATATACGGTTCATTTTTCATGCCAACATTAAATGATTCAGTACAAATGAAATGACTATTGAATATGCTCATGTATGGATTAATATAATGTACACTACCATCAGCAAACACATCAAATAAGTAAGCAAAGTTTGATTTTATAACATTAACCTTAGACTTCAATATATCATTAAACTCAAAAAGACAAGGTAGACATCATCATCAATAAATACATCATCAATAAAATACATTATCAATATAAAAGACTTTCAATACTAGATTCAATAATAGCAGCAGTGTCAATGCAAGTAGTAGCTTTAGTCTCCATCTTCATATCCTGAATAAGCTGTGTGATCTCTTCTTCAATGATCTCATTTGAGATTTCTGGCAACTTCTTCTTTATAGGAGAGTTTACAACATTAGTAAAAATCTCAAAGCTAAGCTTGGTTATACCATTTCTCTCTCATGCCTCAGGCTTTACCCTTTTGACTTCTTCTCCTAAATCATCATTTACCATGATGTAAGATTTGTATTTTTCCTTGACAATAGCTTAAATAAATAGAGGCTTATTATGCACCTTCCTTCTAAAGGCACATCATCAAAAAAGGTAATGGTATTGGCTGGAGTCTTAGCAAATAATGTAATCATGTCAATTGGAGAGGCTTTAGTAGAGATCCTTAAATTATCCAAGGCCCTTATGAGTGCATCATGATGTTTTTTGGATGCCATAAACAAATCCCAGATACTGGCTTGAGCTTGAGTTTTCTTCAACTGTTTAAGCACCGTATCATCATCTTTAGTTATACTAGAGGATTCTTCTTCAATTATCACTTTTTTCCCTTTGTCACCATTTCTTTGGCCTTTTCTCTTTCAGAAGACTAATAGACTCTTCCACTTTGAGTCATATAGATACCTATCTTAATCTCATTATTTAGATGTTCCTCTTCCTCTTTGTGGTCTAATTGCTCACCTTCTTCCTTAATTATGTCGAGCATATCTTCACTGATAAAAAAGGTCTCTTCGTCATTTACCTCTTGGCATATATCAATCTTAGATTGTGCTATGGCTTATTTCTCTACCACCTTTGCATTCTCATTAGAGTTATTCCAAACATTAATTCCTATAATAAAGAAAAAATTTCAGCACATGTTAACATCTAAAGCATCTTCATCTACAATAGACTTTTTTGTCCATAGGTTGTACCAATTCTTCATATATAATGACATATTAAGATGGCATGACTGACCTATCATCTTCCCAACCTTTGGCTCTTATGGGAAAATGCATCCATGGTAAGTCAGGAAATGGTCTTCCAAGAAGGCATTAATAATGATACTTATCCGAATCCTAATCCTCTTCATCACTTAAGTATGGGAAAAGTGTCCAAAATTGGAATTCCTGATCTGCTAGGGGTTCTTCTTTTTTCTTAATTGCTCTTTCATCATCTGAGCCTTGAAAAGTCTACCCTACACAAAAGGTCATTAGTTCGAATTCCTATATCATTAAGATCTCCTTCTCCTCTTTTACCACCTTCTCTTCCTTAGTTCTTTGATCATAAGGATAGATCCTTCAACATACTTCTCAGGCAGCCCATATGAGATAGTATTGGTTCTAGGTAGAAGTGGCATATTTTGGTAGTTTGGAAGTGAGTTTGTATTCATATTGGGTCTTTTCTCGGGATCCTCAATCTTCCTAGAGACTATGAGGTCTTGTATATAATTCTTGAGGGTATGACAATTATCGACTGAGTGTACAATGACTTGGTGATAGTGGTAGTAAAGATTGGTGTCAATATATGGAGGTAGTGCATTTAGTAGAGTTCTATGTTTCAGGAGTTTGAGGAGGTTCTTTCATTGAAACCTTTGGAGGATTTTAGAGAGGGATTGGATAAAGTTTGAAAATTTTCTCAAAGGGTGTTAACAACATTTATAATTAAGTTCTAGTGTTGCATGAAGTTTTCTTCAGTGGTGCGGGTGTAGGTGTTTGGACTTTGGCTAGGTTGAGGTGGTTTATGGTAGGTGTTTTTAAACTGAAGGAATTCTCCATCTTCAATTCTGATCTCAGCTTGATAAAGAGCTCGGAAGTTGGGGTAGTGGGCGAATAGCATCTTACGAAAGTGTGGTAAAGTTCCCTTGATCACCATCTCAATTTGCTCGTCTTTAGGAGGCCTATCTCTTATCTGAGCTACTTTTTACCCTCCATCTAGTAATGTAATCTAATAAGATTTTTTTGGGTTTCTGTTTAGCGGTCTGAAGGTCCCTGCTAGTAACATCAAGGTGAGTATTGTACTCATACTGCTTGACGAATTCTTTAGATAGCAACATCCAGTCATTCTTGATTTCTTCTTTTAAATCAAAGAACCAAACTTTAGGCCCTTCTTCTAGTGAAGTAAAGAAAAATTTGACAATTTGTGACTCAATTAGCTTTGTAAGTGCTATAAAGGTAGTTTACTATCTTAAGTGTACTTTTTGGATCTCTAATGCCATTAAACTTAGTGAAGTTAGGCAGCTTAAAGTCTTTAGATAGAGGCTCATCTTTAAAGAGTGCAAGGTTAGTGAAATCCTTGCTCTTACTAGAATTCTTGTCCTTCATAGAGAACTCAAGTTACGCCATCCTATTGGCTAGCATCTTAACCTCCTCTAATGGACTAGAGTTAGCCAAATTGGCTAGTTTGGCAGGAGGCTGTGGTGGTGCTCCTCTCAAGGTTTGCTAATACTCATCATCCTCTTCATTAACAGACTCGGATGTATGCATAACCATTTTCCTTTATCAACTTTAGCATTGACAGAGCCCGATGCTTCATAAGGATTCCTATTTTCCTTGGAACTCAATAACTGCTCTACAGTAGTCTTCATTTTAGTTTAGAGGATCTTAGCCAAAGTACCATTATAGGCCATCTTTTTAAAGTTGTCCTTAATATATTCCTCAACACTAGGCAGCTGACCTTGATTTTGATCTCCCATCTCGATACTCAAACTATAACTGATGTGTCTAATAACTTTTCACTTTTAAAACTTTCTTGAAGCTATGATTTTACACAAGATTTCATGTGTCATGAGCTGTAAAATGGAGCTAGCATGTATGCATAATGTATTTATGCAAAACCTTATTAAAAGACTAATATAGCTACAAAAAATAGGATGAGTAGTGTTATGCCTACATACTTATATGTATGCATAGTAGAAAGTAAATCTAGAAAATAGAAATCAGTTAAGTAAAAGAAAGAAAATGGTTAGTGTAAACCTACAAAACGAACAAACCAAACATATGCAATCACTCCCTTCTAACCTTATCTCTCCGCGAAGGTATAGTCTCTACCCTAGGCGGGTTTAATCCTCCATCAATAGGCGACTTTGAATGTGCACTTAAGTTCAGGTAATGTCAATCTGTTTTGGGAGTAAAAAAATTGATGACACTTACGGTCGAAGCATGCCTATTCTAGTATAGTCATATGCTATTTGTACGAGTAGTACAGAGCCAATACATCAATACAAATGTGGTGTTTGATTAAACTGTGTTTTACTACTACAAATAGTTTATCGAATAGTAGAAAGGTTGAGCCATATTTGAATTTATGCATAGCTCGAGTTAATCAGGTTCTACAAGTGTCATAGCGGTACTTATATGCATATTTTCAGATGGTATAATATGATCACAATAGAGAATACATGGTTTTGATCAAAAGTAAGTCATTTGTTGTTTTCGAAATAGACTAGTACCATCCAAAATAGAAAACCTCGACCTTGCCCTTTTGTTTAGAATGGAACAAATGACGCGCATTCCTTGGTATTATCATCTCGGTATAATAGGCTCATCATGTCCATATGAGCAATACAGCAACATTTGTCATGCGTAATTTTCACATTCCTCATATGTGTGACCACGCAAAGTTCACAAGCATCACAGTGGATACTTAACATCGTGCATATTTTATATATTCCCAACAACCTAAAGTAAAGCAATAACGACAATGGAGGATGAATAATCATTTGAAATTCTCTAGATAAACGGGCAAAGTTTTGGTTTAGTTTGCATGCAAAAGCTAGGTGGTACCCTATGATGCGGGTCAAATTATAATACCCTAGTCTCTAAGACTAAATATAGAGTAAGTAGGGTGTCGAACACTGGGAATTTGTGAATTTTATACTAACTGAATAGATAATAAGATGGATAGGCAAAGTATTAATTATGGGAATTGTTGGATTGTTCTAATTATTCTAATTGATTACTAATTACTATTAATTGTTCTAACTATTCTGAATATTAAGTTAAATATGGTTTATTAGAATTACAAGTAGGAATTTATCAAGAATTACAAAATAAATAAATAATTATATCAAATGATTACAAACATGGTATAGGGCATAAATGCAACTCTCATTGTCATATATACTTAAAGTCCATCAATGCAACTCTTATTGTCAATAAAAGGTAATTCATTTAGAGTCCACAAGCATTCTCATGTCATTGTAGAGATAAACATAATTCATATTATTACCATGCAAGACTTATAATTTTTATTAAGTAGAAACCCTTGTCTCCAAGTGATTTTATTGCCTTATAGAATTCAATTATATATCCACCAAAATGTACCAACTCTCATTGTGTACATATTTGATTAAAACATCATATATGGTGATCAAGCATATACAACACATTCAAACTCACAATTGGATTCAAACCATCAATATAACATATAATAAAAAGATTAATTCATTGATTCATTCTTCCTTGCAATTCTAACAAATAATGGCTTAGCCAAGATACATAGTAAATACAATTAAAATATCAACAAGAAGGAAAATTAAATACAAAGTACTAAGAGAGAAAGATATAACTTTGAATGTAGATAGCCCTCTTGAATATTTCTTGACTTGCTTTGAATGTTCTTCCTTTGAATTGCACTAAATAATCTAAAAATATAGGCTTAATACATATTCAGGCCCCTGAACTTGCCAGTTTTTATCACTTTGGCACCTCAACTTACGTTTTTGCCATTTTAACACCTGAACTTGCCTAAAATATAATTTAAACCCTTGTCATCACATTAGCGAATCAACAAGTGACACATAAGAGGTGTTTAACTGACAAAAATCTACAAGTAGAGGTGCCAAAATGACAAAAAAATGGCAAGTACAGGGGGTGATAGATGTATTAGATAATTAGATTAGTGTCTTTTAGATAAAAAGAGGCAAGTTCAGGTGTTAAAATGGCAAAATCATAAATTGAGGTGCCAAAGTGATAAAAATTGACAAGTTCAGGGGCTTGGATATGTATTAAGCCAAGAAATTATAAATGAAGACCACCAACAATGCAACATGCACCAAGCTGCAAGCTGCAAGATTGCAACACCAAATGGCATCTATTGCACTTGCAGAGGGCACATGATGTTTCAGACATTGTTAATTTTCTTATTAGTCCTGTTTGTAACTCCAAAATCACTGCACAAAAAATAATAATAATAATGCCCGTAGTAGGTTGTTGTGTCGTATCATATTCTTGTGAGTATCTAATTAATAATAAGCATATATACATACATATATATATATATATAGCACCTCAAAAATTATTGCTCTCTTTCCTCAAAAACAAATTATTGCTCTCTGACAGTGACATTCTTATTGATTGACTAGATAACTTGAGATTGTTTGCATTATCATCAATATTTGTGTTTTGGTAGGAGGAATTTGCAAAAGGCCAATTCTCCAGTCAAACCAATACAGTTTGAATTTATTTTTATCTTCACACACAAGGTCCATATTACATATATAATCTCTAGAAATTTGCACTTCTACTTGCATATCCCTTTCATTTGGTGTCAATAAAATATTATTTTTATAATTATTTAAAACTAAAATTTTAAATTTCAGAGCTCTGAAAATTAAGTGTAAAAATAAAATTTTAGTATTCGATAGTTTAATTTAATTTCAACTAAGTGAGGTGGTGAGAGTAAGGCAATTGAGGAGAATGGTGTGGGAGCCTGACTCATGGAATGGACACGAGGATCAGTACTTCATCAAAAGGCAGTGGAAATGGAGACCTATATAGTAATAATAATAAATAAAGGTATCTGTGCTACTTTCATTTAATAGTCAAAGCAATCACGAGTATTGTGGGGACTCAAGATCGAGTGTCATCCCCTATTTGTACTGAAAAAATAATAATAATAATAATAATACTAATAAATAATGGTGGCCTTACTTATCATAAAGAAAACACAAAATGTCAATGCTTCTAGATGATTAAGGTAATGCAACCAACTTCAAAAATTATGAAAAATTGTAAACCCAAATGGCAAATGTCTTGCTTTTCATCTTGTCTGGTGTCACTAAGTCAAATGCACAAGACATATGACCCCCTAAATACCTCGCTAAGTCAACTAATGAGTACGAGCATAGGCGGAACTGGAGGGCCAGAGGGGGCCACTGCCCCCCTTTTTTTTTTTACTGTTTCCTTCTTTAAAAATAGCTGTATTAATGCTTAAAAATCCTTCTTTGTAATTTAATATTCACCTCTTTATCTAGCTTTAATGACTTTGTCGCTAATGTTCTTTTGTATTTTAGAGACACTGCATTTTTCACCATCCTATGCAAGGCCAAAACATTAATAGATAGATGAAATTTATTACCATCTTCAATCATGAAGAAATTTGTCACAGAGTAACTGCAAACAGTTATTTACTTATGGTGTTGTAGCTCTGTAGCTCCCTTTGATAAGGTAAGGAAGCA
>CATIWO010213423.1:0-31869 GCA_949673435.1 Macaranga tanarius
ATATATAAAATATTTACAAGTTATATTTTCAACAATTTCAATTTGTGCAATTAAAATATGTCAATTATAATTACAGTTCAATAAATTCATGATTAATATATTTAAAGTAACCAAATTACAAAAATTCATAAATACAATCATCTAATTAACAACTGCTTTATTTAGTTTGGAAATCCAATTTAAGATCTTTTGATCTTTACATGTATTATCAGTTAGTCTGATTATGTTTAGTTATAATTAAAAATTATTAAAAATTGAAATATTAATCTAACTTAAATTGGTTAGTATACTCATATTTATATAAAAAAATATAAGAAATATAATTTATAAAATTCAAGTCTTTTATATAATAATAATGTTAAAAATTATTTTTCTTCATAATCATTTATCTGAAAAGGATTTTATTGCCTAATATAACTTACAAATATTGACTATATAGCGCGCGCGCACACACACATATATATGGGTAGTGGTAGTGGCTCCATACGGTATATAATATATATATATGGGTAGTGGAAAACAAGGTTGGGAAATTTTCCCAACCTTGTTTTCCGCTCTTTTATTTCTTTTATTGGGATCGCGCTCCTAGCTGTCGAGACAAAGATAAGACGGCTTGGGTTGTACGCATTTTTTCTCGATTCATGAAGGGAATAAGTTTATTCCTCGGGTAGTCTAGAGCTTACTGTTTCGAGAAAGAATCGTACGTCGATGGTAGCAAGAGCTAGGGGATATATATATATATATATATATATATATATATATATATATATATATATATATTAACGGTTGGATCTACATTCTGAAATTTTTTTTGTCTCCTTTAACTATATTATATTTCACAATTAAATTTATAATATATAATATGTGTCTAATTTTTATTATATAAATATAAAATACTTAAAATATGTGTTATAATTTTAATTATTGGATGCAATATATCTGAATTAGATAAGAATCTCTCTTATTACAATTTTTTTTTGATTAATAAAGATATCATATGACCTTAAGATAACTATGTTCTTTTAAATTGATGACAACAAAATTTAAATTTTGCACTTTAAGATATCTAAATATCTTTAGATTAAGAGTTATTATTAGGATACCATTAAATTAAGATTTATTCATTATCTGTTACAAATCTAACAGTTAATTGATGTAATATATCTCTTGAGTTTGTATGAAAGTAATATATATATTAATGGTTGGATCTACATTTTGAATTTTTTTTTTTTGTCTCCTTTAACTATATTATATTTTATGATTAAATTTATAATATATAATATGTGTAATTTTTGTTATATAAATATAAAATGCTTAAAATATGTGTTATAATTTTAATTATTGGATGCAATATATCTTAATTAGGTAAGAATCTCTCTTATTAAAAATTTTTTTGATTAATAAAGATATTATATGACCTTAAGATAACTATGTTCTTTTAAATTGATAACGATAAAATTTAAATTTTACATTTTAAAATATCTTTAGATTAAGAGTTATTATTAGGATACCCTTAAATTAAGAGTTATTCATTATCTGTTACAAATTTAACTGTTAATTGATGGAATATATCTCTTGAGTTTGTATGAAAGTAAAATACTGGAGAAAGAATTGAAAAAGAAGAGGGGATAGAAATAGGAAAAGAACAAAATACAGAACCCAATACAAAACCTGAAACATTAGTTAGAACAAAAGGACAAATATAATGATATGGGCACCTAATGCTAATGGTGCCCTTCTCACATTGCAAATCTAATATATATATATATATATAAACAAACAAATGAATACCCAATTTTTTAAAAAGTACAACAAACAAATAAAATAAAATAATATAATATTATATAGCTAAGCAAATTGCAAAATAATTAAAAAAAAAGAAAAAAGAATAGAATATGGGTTATATGGTGGATATTGCAGCAAAGCCAGACCACCTCCATCCATATGCTTCTTTAAAGATATGAGACCGTGAGGGTGAGAGGGATATGGTAGAGATGGGTGATGCTATTTTTTATTTTTTGTTGAGTTTTGTTGTTGATGGGGGGTTTAAGGGAGGGTTTTAGGTCTACCAACTGGTAGTTAGAGATTGAACTCCTTAACCAAACACTCACACACAATCTTCAACCAGCCAAAGAGAGAAAAAAAAAAAAAAAAGATAATAACCCAACTCAAGAATTGCAACAACAACAACAACAAGAAGAAGCAATTGCCTCAACAGCAACATCAACACCAACAACAACAACAAACAACAAGAACAGTAACAAGTCAAGCACCCAACAACTTCTTCTTCTTCTTCTTCAACTGGGGTTAATTTCAAGCAAAGAGGCAAAGACCCACTAAAGCTAAAACTCTCTAGAAAGTGGGAAAAAAAAAACTATTGCAAAAAGGCAAGAAAGATAGCCAGAAAGAGAAAGTTATCATTTTTTTTGCAGTTTCTTTTTTCAAAGAAAGAAAGAAAGTGAGTGAGTGAGATGCTCACGTGGGGTTTTGATGGAATGATGGTTAGAGAATATATGATGAGATAAAAAGATCAAAAGTTAGCAAATTTATTCATTGCTACTTCCAATTATCACTCTTTTTGTTTTTTTTTTGTTCTTTTGAAAAAATAGTAAGAAAGAAGAAGAAAGAAAGGTCTTTTTTTTTTTTTTTTTTTTTCTGTATATCCTTTGTAAATTGTATGCTTAGTTTAGTAGAGAGTGTGTAATGAAAAGAGCAGTGTTGTGTTGTTATTTTTGTTGTATTGGGATCATCAGATTTGTGTATCAGCAGATCAAGTGGTGTCTTTGAGGTTTTCTGTTCCCCAAAACACCCACAAGTTTTGCTGGTTTCCAGGTAATTTTTTTATTGCTGAATTCTTGGACCCTTTTCTTTTGTTATCTCAATTCTTATTTTATTATTATTTCCTTTTCATATCTCTTCTCTCTCTTTGCCTGGAGGAGGAGAAGGATATGAAGATGGTGATTGTAAGATTGTTACTTAATTTTTTAATTGAATATCTTTTGGGATTTGCAGATTATGTTTTTGTCTTTCTTTCTTTGATTTTTGTTGGACACTTTTTTTTTTTGGTGGTTGGGTATCTGGTAGCTTTTGTTCTTGAACAGTTTTCTTGGGCTTCATCATTTTATGATAATTTTCTTTGAAATTTTCAACTTTTTCTTCTTAATTTCCTTATTCTTAGGTCATGTTTTAACTGTTCTTTAAAGGGAATTTTGGTTTTGGGGTTTTGTTGCTGCTGTAGACTGTAGTATTCCTGAGCTGGATTAGTATTAAAGATTTTTTTAATTTAGTTGTAGCTGGAGATTTCTCACTGATAATACTTTTGTCAGTATTTTCATTTTTGAAATCCTGAAATCCAATAAAAATGGATCTTATGATGTTTGATTCTTCTTTATTTCTTATTCTGTGCATGAGCACTGTTGCCTATTGACCATTGTAATCATGAACATGTTAGCCACTCAAATATGGCTTCTCTTGCTTAGAGTGCATAAGTATGGACTCTAGTATTCTGCTGTTAGTACATATGGTTTTCAGCTTTTTTCTAATTGCTTGTTTTGCATGTTTTCCTGGTGATTTTTTTTTTGGGCACGGGTGGGGGGTGGGAGGAGGGTTTGAAACTTATATGTAAACACTTCAAAATTTCAAATTTAAATTGTACACTTCTTTTTTTTTTTTTTTTTTTAGTAAATTTTGAATCATTCTCAGTGCTGTTGGTAATGGAAGCCGTTTCCAATGGCCTTTTTCAGTTCCTCGATGCTTATGTATCTAACTTGAAGAACCAGGAGGAAATTCTGAAGACTGAAGAATAGATATGGCAACATATTATGCTAGTACCAACAACCAAAGAGATGCTGCACCAATGATATATATGCCAGGTTCATATGCAGAGGCACCAGTTCTTCCTGGCAATGTGATGCTGTATATGAATGCTGGATCATACTCGGATAACTTGGCTGGTAATTCCCAGCAACAGAACTGCATTGATATTCAATCTGTGGAGGCTTCTGATTCCAACCCACAGCAGCAAGAAATCTTGTCAAATCTCAGTGGTTCACGAATGGGGGAGCATGATTTCAATGCGTGGAGGGATGGCAGAAATGAGATGCTATTTATGCATTCAATGGGTGGGCCTTCTGGCATTCTTCACAGTGGCCAGAACTTGCAAGGTCAGGGCTTATCGCTGAGCCTTGGCTCGCAAATTCCATCTGGAATCCAGATGCCATCCATTACCTACAGAAGCCCCAATCCAGGCCTTGCTTCATTCCTAAGTCCTGCTCCATCAATCATGGGTGAGGATGGTGGCAGGAATACCTCATCTAGGGATGAACAGCCAAAAAATGCTGAATATTTGCCATCTAGTTTTTCTGGAGGTAATCAAGATTCGAACAAAGGGGATTTATCTCCATATGGAATGACTAGTGTTGCAAGAACTATTCCAAGTTCTAAGTATCTCAAGGCAGCACAACAGCTGCTTGATGAAGTTGTCAATGCTCGAAAAGCTCTAAAGCAGCCTGACAAAGAGAAAAACCAAAACACAAATGAGCATGGGATGAACAGTTCAAAAGAGGATGATGGAAAATCAAAGGATGGTTCTTCCAACCCTCAGGAATCAACCAATAATGTGCCAAATGAGCTTTCTCATGCTGAAAGACAAGAATTGCAAGATAAGTTGACAAAGCTATTGTCCATGTTGGCAGAGGTAAGTCCAATGCATTATGGGTTCAGTTATATGTTCTGTCTCCTATTTGTGTGATAATTGGACTATGGAAGTGCATGTGTACCTTCTCTTCATTGATATAGTCTTATTCTCAATTTGTTGCAGAATTCTGGTAACAGAATTTTAAATTCTTCTGAACAGTTTGACTGTGTTAACTTGATGGATGTTTAGCTCTCTCTCTCTCTCTCTCTATCTCTTGCATCCAATTTCTTTGTAAGCACAAACACTGGAAAAGGAATATGGTGTGATATTAAAGTCGCTGTGGTTTGTATACAGGGAAGTTGTCACGCTATAACAATGCTCTGCTCGAATGTGCTGTTTATTTCAGTTGAAGTCGTAGATGGCTTTTTTATAGTTTATGCTATTATTTGTTCTTTAAGGAATTAGCAATTCATGCTACAATGGTTGCTTGTGACTCATGCTATTTTATGGTCTTTAGAGAAAAGTTCTACACTTTTGTCTTGTGGGGATACTTGTTAGGTTAGAATCCTCAAAGAGATCCTGAGAACTTGAGATTCAACCTTCAAATTAAGCATTTCTCAGGAGCCTTAGCTATAGGTTTTTTTTGGGTAAAAAAAGAGGAATTGCATCTTGAACTTAAGATCTCTAGGTGCATGCAGTGCCTTGGAAATGATTTTCTTTTTGTTCTGCAACATAAAATGGAGGTGATTATTTGTTCATATTGTATGTAACTGTTACACCATAGCGAAGCCTAGATCTGTGCCCCATGAACTAGACATCCCTCAAGAAAGTTGTCATATGATATATGATAATTCTGTCTATGCATCACTCATTATCTTAATGTATAGAATAGTTCACCATGTTGTCCCTTTTCTATCCATCGTTTTGTTTAACATGCTTTTGCAACTAAAATATTAGGATCTAATGTAATGATGTTGCTATTTATTTCTGTGTAAATTCTTTTAACTTTTTGGTGGTTGTCACTTGTATCTGAATAACTCATGGTCAACGCTGAGACTCGTGCTCACAATTTGCCAATTTGATATCTTGATCTTCTCTCTTTCTATAAAGACTTCAAAATAAATCTTCATTTTCACAGGTTGATAGAAGGTACAAACAGTATTATCACCAGATGCAAATTGTGGTTTCATCTTTTGATGTGATAGCAGGATGTGGGGCAGCTAAACCATACACCGCGCTTGCCCTTCAGACTATATCTCGCCACTTTCGGTGTTTGCGTGATGCAATAAGTGGCCAAATTCAAGCAACCCGTAAAAGCCTTGGTGAGCAAGAAACATCAGAAAATAATAAAGGGGTTGCAATAACTCGTCTGCGATATGTGGATCAGCAGCTCAGGCAACAACGGGCTCTTCAGCAGCTTGGAATGATGCAGCAACATGCATGGAGGCCACAAAGGGGTTTACCTGAAAGCTCTGTTTCAATTCTTCGTGCTTGGCTGTTTGAGCATTTCCTTCATCCGTAAATCCTCCAACAATGACTTCTTTTGTTATTCTATAGATTGAGTCATTTGCTGTTTCTTATGAAGATGTGTTCTTCAACTATAGTAATAGTTTTTTCTCATGTTTACCAGATACCCCAAGGATTCTGATAAGATCATGCTGGCAAGGCAAACGGGCTTGACTAGAAGTCAGGTAAAATGAACTGAGCATATATATATATCTAGCAATCAGCCTGGCAAACTAAAGAGCCTTTATCGTAAGTGAGCCAAATTCAGGTCATTTTTTGCAGAAATTTGGTTGCATTTTTTTTAAACTGATGAAACTGACTGATTCTAGGTGTGTGAAATTGTAGTGTTGGAAAAGTTCAGGCAGTAATCAGTTAGCAAATTATTAAAAAAGTGGAATATAGTGGAGAAGTCATGTGATGAGGATTGTTGCTGAGAATTTTGGTAGTAGAGGACAAGCTCGAGAATTAATTATAGTCATTATAAAGTGGCAACCGCTTAGATCTGAAAATTACTACATGCAACCTGTTGGACTCTAGCAAATTCGGATGTTTGTTAGAGAAGTCATGAGTCAATTCCTGAATGAATATGTGAGCCTCATACAACAAAGTTGGTGAAAATTTATAAGTTAGGGAGCTGTCTGATGAATTAAATCATTTGGAGACATTCAGTAGTTCTGTCAAATATGGATTTTTATATCTGGCATTCACTTATTAAATGTTGACATGAGTCATAGAACAGTTGGCCATTCTAAGAGTATAACTTGGAACAAGTAATTTCTATTATGGTTTTGAATCCTTGTTATTAACCATGTATCTTCCCTATCCAAAGATTTCACTCACTTTGACATTCCACACTTTTTATTTGCTCCATTCATGAAATTCTGAGAATCTCTGTTGCCTGCTCAGGTCTCAAATTGGTTTATCAATGCACGAGTGCGTCTTTGGAAGCCCATGGTTGAAGAGATGTACAAAGAAGAGATTGGTGATGTAGAGATGGATTCCAATTCTTCTTCTGATAATGCAGCCAGAGCAGTAAAGGGTGACATGGGAACATCAGAAGATAGAGGGGAAGAAATGCAACAAAGTGCTAGTTCAACTGCAACTGAAAGATGCGGTGCTGGACCATTGATGGATTCCAAATCTGATCATGTTTCCGATGTGGAGATGGCAGGATCTACTGCTAGAAGCAATTTTCATAACATGACACGTGGAGAGGCGGTTACTGAATATGGATTACTGAAGCTAAGGGAGGAGCAAAGGCCCAGTATGGATGATTGTGGTCTCTTCCCTGATACCATTGTTCACTCTGATGGGTCTGGTGATAGGTACATGGCGGCCGCAGCTGCTGCCTATCAAATGTCGGAGGTAGCAAGGTTTGGGAATGGAAGCGGAGTATCTCTTACGCTGGGGCTGCAGCACTGTGAAGGTAGTAGCCTTCCAATGTCTGCTACGACCCATCACTTTGTTCCCATGAGAGGGGATGAGATGTATGGTGCAACAGCATCTTCTGTAGGTGCTGAGACCACTGGTTTTGAATGCCTGAATCCGGGGAACAGGCAACATAGGTTCAGTTCCTCCCATTTATTACACGATTTCGTTGCATGAAATAAACAGACGAATGATATTTGAACAGCCGACTTTTGCTGTTCCTTTAGGAAGATTCATCTCACTGTCGAGTGGTGAAAGGAAGGTTGTGCATAAAACACAGTTGTAGTATATTGAAACGAATTGGTTGGAAGGTTAGCATATTGTAAAGATACATATCTTTGTCTGATATTTGGAAGTGTACAATTAATGAAAAAAAAAAAAAAAAAGAGAAAATCTTGGTTTGAAATAAAGATGGTAGGTCTTGGGCTCTTGGCTTTTTTTATTTTTTGTTTGGAACATAGATGAAGGATTTGGCAGATTGTTGTTCCATTATACTCGTGAATGGAACCAACTGGAACCGGCACAGTTATGCAAAGGTTTCATGTCCCTGGTGTTAGTTACAGCTTCCTGTCAGGGGTCCCAGTCTAGCTCTAACATTAGATCCGTAACGGCCAAGACGTGTAAGTATGCTTCCAATCTTGTTCTCAGTGTTCCCATTTTATTTCGAATGTTGGCGAACTCAAACTAACATCTTATGTTCAATGTCGCCTTTATTTTCTTGTTCCTACATATTTTCGCCTCTCATGTTCGCCACATAATTCCCACATTTGTATGAATCATACACTTGCCTCCTAATTTCTGCGTATATTCAAGTCCCACGTTTGCCTCGTAACTCCCCTTTGTGCTCTCGCACAGCATTGGCTATATTTTAACCTTGGGCTTAGGAGTTAGGAGAACACGTACTATCAGTACCTTAACCTTATAGTGTCCATAGAGCTCTTTCTCTATGAAGACATTGAATTCCTCTTTCCTTAAACTCAATGCTGGCTTACCTTTTCAACTGGAGAGCTCATCTAAGGCTGTGTCGTTGAACGTGCACACAATCCCCGGGAACGGTGGAGAACTTACACCAAAAATACCTCTTAAAGAATATAATATATAAGGAGCACCTTAAAATTTGTTAGAAGAAGACATCATTATATTTCATTTATATTTTTATGGTCATTCCATGTATCTAGGGATGCTTCATCTTTCGGGTTCCTCATCAAAAAATTTCATTCTTTCAACCTCCATTGTTTTGGTGAGATTCATGAAGTGAAAAAAAATATAATTTGCCAGGTTGTCTTTTGCCTGCCCCGTTTGAAAGATTGACCTATTCGGAATTTCCAAAGCTACTCTTGTTTAGCTTTCAACTCCCCAAAGCACTACTCTCGTTTTCAACTCCCCAATGCATTTCGTCGCTCACTACCCCCTTCCTTGTCTCTAAGTGCTTGGGTGCCTAGGTGTCCCTCATTTAAACCTCCCCCTTAACTTTAAGGCTATGTCATCCTGAAGTACTGTCAATTGAACTTCAAGTGCTACCCAAATAACCATGAACTGACGTGTTTCAAGATGTGCTATTTAAAAAGATTGCTGAACTATAAATTTCAAGATGTGCAATTTACAATTTTCACGCATTCATGTCTGATGTTCCCTGTACAGAAGCTAATCAGAAAGGAGACTAATTAGAAGGGCAGTTTCAGAGGTCTCCGTTTGATGAAATGTATCCTAAAATGAAAACATATATTAACAAGATTTAAACACAACTCCGAGAAACATCTACAAATACTACCAGTTTCTGGCTCCAACAAAAATATGGAATATATATATCCTTTGATCCAAAGGAAGCAAAAGAAGACGGGAAAAAATCCAGCACGGCTCTGCTAAATCATCTACCATCAATTTTTCTTGTAGGAAACCTGCCTAGCTGCTTCCAGGTTCTTGGACCAGAAAACAAAATTGGAGCACATACACACCGCGTCAGTAACGTAACAAATCATTTCTGCCTATTCCTGTGCTTTAGATCTTGCTTGTCAGAAACTACCTGGAAAAGAAAAAAAAAAAAAAAAGGAAAATTTAAGGCAGAGCAACAGAGATATATGTAAATAAGAAATCAATAGAACAAGGACGGTTGAGCCGGCTAACCTTTTGTACAGTTCCTTTATATCTTCCGTTATTAGTGGGCTCTCTAAGAAGGGATCACCACACTCTTTTAACTCAACTGTCTCCATTTTAAACTCCTGATAACCACAATATTCATTCCACTCAAACCACAGCTTAGCAATGGCTTCCTTTCTGAAACATGTGCTGTGATCTTCCTCTTCAGGTGAATCTGCAGCAACCAATCTATAGGCATACACTTTCTTCTTTTGGCCTGGACGGAAAGCACGTCCTATTGCTTGGCGAGTAACCGATGGATTAAGATGAACATCTAAAATTATGATACGGGATGCCCCAACCAGTGATATTCCCTCTCCACATGCTTTAATTGATCCAAAGAATACTTTGGCATCAGTGGAATTATTGAAACGCTCCATGGACCACTCCCGATGATCAGAACTTGATTCACCCGAGATCACAAAGATTTCCTTTCCTAGAATCCAACCTTTCACTTTCACTACTAGTCTCTCTAAAAATTTCAATGGTGGGAGGTACTGGCTGAAAACCAGCAACTTTTCCCCAGATGACTCGCACAAGTTCAACATATTAAGAAAGAATTTTGCCTTGGCACCATTACTCACATCTAATTTCTCTAAGAACTCATCCATCTTGTCATCAGTCAAGGCAGAATTCTCAGTGAGAGAGTTCAACTTTGGGTGAAGATAAACAGCACTCCCAACAGAACTTCTCTTGAATTTCCTTGCCAACTTCCTCAACTTTTGAACTTCATGCTTCTGTTTTAAACTAAGGTTCAGAACTACAGTGAAATCAACAAGTCCAGGTAGCTCATCCAAGAAATCTCCTTTATAATAATGAAGGACCTTGCTAGTCATTTCACGCAGGTCATGTATCACAGAAACTTTCCTCTTAAAATCATGATCTTTCTGTATTGTGTGCTCTACCAAGTCATAAAATACTGTTTCCCCTGTTTTGAGATGTTTCTTCACACCTTGTATATGTACTTTACTCATGATACGCTTGACAATAGCCCTGGAATTATCCAATCTCAGAAACTTAGGACGAACCAAATTCAATATGTTGAATACCTCCTTGACGTGATTCTGATAAAGGGTTCCTGAAAGCACAACTTTTCGAGGTGTCTGCACTTTAGCAAGTGATTGCAGGACATCAGTGTTCTCATTCCTTGGGGTGTGCCCTTCATCCAAAATTAGAATTGTAGGTCGCTTGAGTAGTATTTCTTGACAAGCAGCAGCAATCTTGTTGTTTGCATCATCACACACAATAGAGGAGAATTGTTTGTAGCCCAAGAAAAGGATACTTTTTTGCTCCACCCACTGTTTCAAGACTTCCAATTGCTGTAAACGACTATCTGCTTTTGCGCTATAAAAGTCATACAGTGGAATATCCTCAACTTGCCACGTCTGAAACTCTCTTTTCCATGTAGCTATAATTCCTTTTGGAAGTACTACTAGTGGTCTAGCATGTGGATATTTGGCCAGGAAACTCTGCATGAAACTGATGATCATGAACGTCTTTCCAGATCCAGGGGCATGGGCCAAGATACAGCCTCCAGGATTATCCGTCACCAAGTTAATTCGAAGAAAATTGAAACCCTCCACTTGATGAGGTTTCATTTGCTTCATGTGCCTAGGATGTGCAGAGATGTCAGTTACCATCAAATCTTCTTCAGACAATTCAACTCCAACCATCTGATTTGAATCTCTGTCCTTAGCATTTCGAGGTTCAGATACATATGTCCGCATACTCTTTTTCTGATTTGAAAGGAAAAAAATGGATCAGAGGCAAAATTGAGAAAAATTTTCATACAAGCAGCAATTAGCTAAGACAATAAATCCAAATCAATCAATACGTGCAAATGATGTGACATGCTCAGCACTGTAATACTTGTTAAGCAGAGAAATAAAATACAAAAGGGATAACTCAAAACACAGAATTTATTCAGGTTGCAATGAAACTAACATTCACAGTCAAAGGTGATCAATGAAAATCACTTGGAAAATTGGAAGAGTGCAAGATCAGTTAATTGCTCTTAAATTCAACTGCCCAATGCACCAAATTTCCCTCACTCTGTGAATTTGCTTTCTATAGTTGGCTTGCCCAAAACTCACATTTCTGAATGCTCTCAAGTGATAGGTGCTAACAGGCAGTCAACTCATGACAAGATATGCTCTAGTGAAATATATATTAACAGGCAGTATTGCCCTAGGTTTGTGTGTTAACAGGTGGTCAAATCACAACTTAACATCTGATGCCAATAGCTGGCCAATGCATGTATTCATTTTGCTGTAGCCACAGCTTAAACTTGATTGTGATACAACACAAGCTTTTTTATAAGCTTTCATGTTTTTGCCAGAAATGAGTTAATAGTATTATCTGTATCAATAGGCAAGTAAAAAAAAACGTTGAAGCATGTAATATTGCATCAGAGAAAACATCACTAAAAAGAAAGATGGTAATCTAACAATTGACTTATTGACCATGTGGTGCTTTTACTTGAAAAAAAAAATCAGCAAAATCTATTTTTGTGCCATTCCCAGTTGCCATTGGATCAGAAGTTCTGTGAAGAAAATTACAATGAAAAAAAAACAAAAGAAGAAGAAGAAAACAAGCACGGTTATTTTATTTGTCCAATTGAGACTAAACAAAAAGAATGCAATACAGCAAGACTCTTCTTTTCTGCTACAAAAGCTGCTCACGGTTAGAAGTGCTATACAATGCTTAAAAGTAAAGATACTAATTTCAATTGCTAATCACATTTGAACATGCTCATAGAGCAATCCAACAGCTTGCTTTGTTGCAAGAATAATTTGCTTACAGATCACAACATGGCAACCCCAAGGCATTTCCCAAGTGGTAAGGCATCCTGGATCCTTGGTACCATGAAGCATTAGCCTAAAATTGAATCATTTAACCACTTTCTAGCCACAAGAAGGACTGGATTAGTCCTGCTTATCCCCTGCTATACCCATGAAACAGGGACAGGAATCACTAGGTCACCAGTTAGGTCCCAAATATCAACCAGTATAACAAAAGCAAATACATGCACATTATTTGGAAGTTCAAATCTTTGTGTTTGATTAAACCTCATTAAGAAAGGAAATCAGAAGTAATGTATCCAAAGTTCTAAAGACCACAAGAAGTGATAACCTTACTTTGAGAAACTGAACCTCAATTATGGTCTCAATTCCTCTCTCAATAACCCCACAAATGCGACAAACATAACCAATATCATCCTTCAAAACAAAGGAGTGATCACAATATTCTTCATCATCTTGTGAATCTTCATTGGACGAAGGATATTCAGCAACATCCTGCCAGACCAGTAAAAGAACATATACAAATTCCATGTCAGGGAATATTCTTCACAACAAAATTTGAAAAGGTCAGTTCAAATAAACAAAATAGAGAACTAGAATGCAGAAAGTGTAAAACAAGCAAATAAAGCAAAATTATCAATAATCATTTGCGAGTTCTATTCCCTAAGCTGGGTGGTTCATACAACAATGCAAATGAGAAAGAGCTTGTGCAACATAAATGATCTTGCATATAAAATCTGAACTTAATTACTTTGTACAATTCTTAACCACTACGAGCTTCCTTTAGCTAAGGGATTGCAGTCTCTTCCAGCACAATGACACTGATCCCTTTGTTTCAGAAAAAAATATTTTCCAGGAAAATGTTTTTCGTACTTTTGAGTGTTTGGTGAATCCAGGAAAATTGGACAATGGAAAATTTTTTGGTCAAAGTTAAACTGAACCATTTTCCAAACTTATAAAAAAGAAAAAAAAAAACTTGTGTAAAACCATTTAAACACATGCCAATTAGTATATGAGCTACTGGCAACCACCTTTGGATCTCAGGTCACTACATAGTCATCCCAAAAAAATTTCAATTTGCTCTTTTTACGTCATTGTCTTTTATATTTAATTATACACTAAAAATACAAATTTTTAATAAGTTTGAAATATTTTAATAGCATAGGAATTATTTAAGAGAAATAAACCGCACCAAGTACTTTGTTATTCTCTACTGTTTCTGTATTGAAAAAAATGATCACTCCAAACATAAGATAATTTCCAAGTGATTTTCCATATGCAACCAAACAACAGAAAATAAGTTATTTTCTGCAGACAAGTTATTATTTGCAAAACAACTAAAGCCTTAATAAACAAGAAAAGAGTCAAACCCACTTCCCCCCCAAACCCAACCCAGGCCAAAACAAATGTTATTTAGAAAACAAAATAGTTCAGAAGATTAAAACATTAAATCTAATATGATTGATAAATATTGTAAAGAAAATAATATTTTTTTTTCCTTAAAACTCCTGCTTTGAAAGCAGAAGAAAACAAAACTAAGCATATATCCACCGTAACTTTAACCAAGATAAACACCTTTCTCTCTCTTGATGCCAAATCCAACAACTTTAATACATTTCCATTATATCCCTGCAACCTGAGCTAAATGTCAACCAAGATGGTTCTAGTTAAATACTTGTCATTTAAACATCATGCTTTTGTTTTCATCAAATAATTACCTTGGAGCATTCCATTGCTACTGACATCTCCTTCCAAATATCTCCAAGACCGTCATCTTCAGGCTCAGATTGACCATCATCATCATCCTCTACACCAACATAAACACCTTTATCTCTCTTGATATTAATTTCACCGGCCAAACCTACTAAGTTTCCATGGCTGTTTCTCTCTTCATGGATCCTAACCTGAATAAAGCAACCATTTAAACAAACCCAAAATGGTATTAGGACAATTAATTATACAATCAGTAAATATCAGATATAAAATTGATAACATGAAGAAAAGTGACTTTACATCTTTTCAAAGATGTAGTCCAAAATTGTTTAGAGTGGAGAAAAAGAATCCATAAATCCAACTCCAATTAACTTGGGACTAGAGCCTAATTGAGTCGAACTTAAGAAGAAAAAGAGAATACAGGTGAATGTCCATTTATGAATCAGTTGGTAGCATCTAGCGATCTATGCTCCCCACCCACTTACCCTAAAAAAAAAACAACCTACCCTTATTCAAGGATGCTTCATTGGTTAGATTAAGGTAACTCACTTTCTAGGCAAGAGAATAAATCTAAGCATCCACTTGAAGTCTATGTTCAGTGCCTTTTACATGAATACTTTTTGATCAGCACATCATCCACTTTCATGCAATGGAAAACAGCTACAGGATTATTAATGAAAATATTAATATATGTATTGTATAACACTGCTAGAAACAATAATAACAGACTATAATTTCATATATATTAATGAGATGAATTGCATAGGCATATCCCCTACCCCAACGAGAGTCAGATCAATGCTTAGTTGAATTGAGTTATAAAAACCATATTTCTTTTATCCTTACATGCATTTTGAAAGATACAACTTCAAAACTACACAAACAATAGAAACTTACTGCAACGTCTGTGAAAAGTAGCCCACTAGGCCTTGGCAACAGAATTTCCTGGAAGGTATAAGTCGGCTTACAATCCTCATCATCTTCATCATCAGAATCAAGAATTACAACACGCCTTGCTGCTGCTGCTGCTGGACAGCCATTTACTACACTATCATCCTCCAAATCAATGACATTTTTCTGTGCCTTATGATCATCTTCACCAGGGCAGATTTTTGTCCCTTCCAGAAAGACATCCACAAGTGCAGGATGCTTCTTAATATAAGGACTAAGTGCATGAATCTTCCGAGAAATTAGAGCTTCAATGTCTTTGGTAACACTTCCATATTTACCAGAATCTAACTCATCAATCATGCTGGATATAGCAAATGGATCAGAATAATCAACAAGTTTTGAAGAGGGTGGTGGATTTGGTTTGTTTTGTCCAGTCCCATCGTACTTTAATGGTGTAGAGAAGGACATGCTACCATAGTCATCTCCATCATTAGATAATTTTATCCTTTTGTGCCCTTCGGAATACGACGCTGTCAATAAAGAAAACAAAATCAATCACACAACAACAATAATCTCATACGAAACAAAAACAATAACACTCGCTCAGAAAATCTAAAACTGCAAGAATTCAATTCACTTTCATCTACTCAATTCTCGTGCTCAGAAAATTTAAAGTCACCGAAATTAAATTCTTTCAACCTAAAAAAAAAAAAAAAAAAAACCATAGAATAAAATACAACTAGATTTCACTAGAAACTCATGATTCAAAAAAAAAAAAAAAAAATACATAGCACATACACATACATTAAGCAGCTCCAACCTTACCAATTGCACCAAGGCACGCACTCAGCATGCGCATATACATTAACTTAAAAAAAAAAAAAAAAAACCAGAAGAATTATTGATTGAATATGGAGAAGAAAGTACCATTAGGAGTCGTGTGATTTTGAGGCAGAACCATAACAACAGGAGCAGCTTCCATTTTTACACACCACCTACAACTACAAAAAATTTCAATTAATTCAATATTAACACACCATTAATACATTCCTAAACAAAATTGAATCCATAACTGCTGCTGCTGCTTACCACTAAACCCTAAGCTCAATCCACAACCGATTACACAAACGCTTTGGTTCAGTGGAAGCTTGGAGCTGATCGCGTGTGTCTGCCAGCTACAGAGGGAGAGTAAGTAATCTTGTGTATCTCACACACACTTTAAGCGGACCCCCCCCCCACTTGCCACGTGGAATGATCTTAACGTTTGAAAGCGGAAAAAAAGATGGCTGATGAACGTGTGATTATTTGTTGCTGTCGCTGTTGTTTGCTGGCAAGAGGAGAAGAGGAGAGGGGTAAAAGATAAAAATAAATATAAATTAAAAAAGTAACACGCCTGGTAAATGTCTATGGTAAATGGTCCCACTTGTGCGCGTAGCGTTTTTGCACGTTTTAGGGTACTTTTTTCTTTTTGTTTGGGTATGTGGATAATAATCTTATTCGCTCATGGAGTAAAGTTGCTCCTGCTTCGGTTTTGATTCGATTCGAGCATAGTTCTCTCTCTTGTTTTTTTTTTTTTTTAAAAAAATTAGTTTGTTAATATTTTAATAATATATATATATTTTTTTGTTAAATTTGCTCGTTAACATCTTAATAAATAGAAAAACAAAAACAATTTAGTTCATTTTTTAATAAAATGAAACAACTTCATTTTTATTTTTTTACTTAATTTTATTAGAAAAATTAAGATATTAATAATCTTAATTTAAATTTTTTAAATGTTAAATTTCAATTATTTAAATTCAAATCTAAAGAGTTTGAGACATTCATCTTACTTTACTTTAGAACTAGAGATTTATATCTTAATTTAATTATAGTATGGGTTCTATAGATGAATGTTTTATATGTTACCAAATATTTAACGAATTGTAATATAAATCTAGTACAAGGGTTGGAAAATTATTTTTTTAGGAAGGAGCAGGGGCCTAAGTTTTATTTATAATATATTTTTAATGTTTATAAAAAATAAATAAAGAGAAACACGTTAGTAAATTTAGCGGTCACTTTGTACATTAATTTCAAATTTTTTTTCAACTTTCAAGTATAAATAAAATTTCATTTGTCACTAAATAAGATGAAAAAGTTACAGATATTATTCTCTTTGAATAATTTAGGGATAAATATAAAAAAGTATTATGTGGTTAAACGTTTTTTCACATCAAGAATTTATATTTTTTTTTAACATTTAAGGGTCTCTAGTTTAATTATATTTATACTTTAGTACCCCACTTAATAATATTATTGAAAATACATGATATAATATTAAAATAATATGGGTATTTAACAATAAAATTATTTATTAAATAATATATATTTAACTAATTAAAATAAATTTACAAAAAATAAAAATTAAAATGTATTTTTAATTTTATTATAAATAAATTTTAAAATAAATTTATAATATTTTTAAAAGTATTTAAATAGTTATATTGATAATAAATCACATATAAAAAGTTAGTGTTATATTAAAAATTTATTATAAAATATATAGGGTATTAAAGTATTAGAAAATAAAACCAAATATCTTTAAATGTCACAAAAAAATCATAAATTTTTAAATAAAAATGCGTATAACCACAAAATACTTTTTATACTTATTCCAATAATTTACAACCCAATGATAAAAACAACTAGGCTTAAACATGAAAATCTTTGAAATATTAATTGTACAAAGAATAATATTTTTAATGGAAATTTTTGCAACAAAAGAAAAATATTCTTATGGTTCATTTTCATAATTATTTTATAGCGGAGCCAAAGTTGACTAATTCTTTCAATGTTCCATCTTCATTTTACTTATTATTTTGCCAAAGTTTAGGGTTGCCTAGATTTTTAATGGACTTCATGTTTTACCTTTTGCTTTTTTCAAGTGTATCTAACCATGCAATAATATTTGGGGTGGAAATTTTTACACTCCGTTTATTTTATATTCACATTTTATTATTTATAATTTTAAAAATTTAAAATATGTTTTACATCAATATATTTTATAAAAAAGTTTATTTTTAATCTTTACTATTTAAAATTATTTATTTTTAAATGAAAATTCATTTAATTAGCTTATATATGTATTTATAACAATTTTTAATTATTATTTATACAGTTTTAAATCAATTAGGAACTATATGAGTATACATTATTTATTAATGCTAAATATTTAAACGTATTTTTTACATTTATTCATATTATTTCATAAATTTTGCAAAGCATTAAACGCATAAATTATACTTTAAGCCTAAATAGATTATTCAATATTTATGTTATTTATACTATATGATTTATTTTTTAATTATTTTTTTGAAATTTTAAGATAATAAAAAGGATATAGAAAAATTTAACAACTAAAGTCAATAATTATTGGTTATAATAATTATATTTTTTTAAGACAATGATGGAGGAGAGTATAGAAAAAACTCAAATCAACCAATAAGTGCAAATTATATTCTATTTACGTGTACAGTTAAAATAAAAAATTATAAAAAATAATTAAAATTTGAAAAAACTCAAATAATTTATTCCTAACACTTGAAAATGAAAATAAATTATTATATTTTTGTTTAAGTAATTTATTTCTCAGTTAGGAATAAATAGTTTATATTCCTAACACTCAAATACTAAATTTAAATTATTTTAAAATTAAAATTTGTCTTTAAACTAAACAATAAAGAATGCATTGATTTAAAAATGTGTATTTTAGTGAACTTAAAAAAACAGAAATTATATTCATTTTAATATTTAGTAAGTAATAAATAAATTAATTTAGACAAATTTATTAATAAAAAATAAATATTTGAATTAATAAAGTTTATGTCATTCATATGCTAAAAATATTGATGTGGAACATAAAAATAAAGTGGCAAAGTCAATTTTTTTTTTCTTCTTCCAACTTTATATAAGTTTCCATTATTGTTATTCTTCCAGGGTGATTGTTGACAAGGAAACCACTCCACCTCTTTGTTAGTTTCTTTTTTTTTTGGAAAATCTATAGGCAGACTTTGATGCATAAGCAATATTATCCTTGCTGTGTCAACACTATAACATACAAGAGAGAAAATAATAGGGTTATTTGCCCTCATGCTATTCAAATTTTTATCATGTGTAATAATTTGAATTTTATTAATAATATTATTACTATTCTTGTTATTATTGTTGTTAATATTATTAGTATTAGTATTATTATTATCATTATTATTCTTGTTATTATAGTTGTTATTATTATTGTTATTAAAAATTATTTTTGTTAGTATTATTATTATTATTATTATTAAATAAATGAAGAAGATGACTTAAGTGAAAACTTGAAAGAGAAAGGACTAAGCTGAATGTTTAGCAGAAACGCGAGTACTAAAGTCATAATTTGTCAGGCTGATATGTGAGTATATTGGTGGCAGCTGTGGAATTTTCTTTAGACCCCTGTTCTTCTCTGATCCATTAACTGTAGCACCAGCGCATTTCTCCCTTCCGTTGACCGGTCAAATGACGTCCAATCATCACTAAATTTGAACCACATCTCCTTCTCAACGTCCTCTACGCATCAGTGGTTTTGTTTCGTCTGAAACAGTCCAGATTTTTTTCAGCAAGTCTTTCAAGTTTCAGTCCTCTACTTCCGGCATTGGATCTTCTTTTCCGGTGACTGTCAACCACCACCACTAGGGGTGGGCATAAACCAACCGAACCTGAGATTTCGAACCGAACCGACCGAAAATTATAGAACGGCTCAGAAACCAAAGGACACAATAAATCGGCTCAGGTGGACTTGGTGGAAAATATTGGTTGTCAGATTACGGGTCGCGGGATGATAGCATAATTCCGACCCATCCGAATTTCCAATTTTATACATATACAAAACGATGTCGTTTTGTATATGTGTAGTGGTATATAAATAGAAAATACCCTAAACCTAAATCACTCTCCTCTCTCTCGCAGCCGCCTCTTTTTTCAACCTTTCCTCTCCTCTTCTCTCTTTCTGCCAGCCTAACTTTCTCTCGAATCTTCTTTGAGTCATATCTCTTTGACTCGTTCTGCCTCTCAGTCTCTCACCCTACCCCTTGACCCTTGGTCTCCTTCTCTTCTCTCGAATCTTCCCTGAGTTCCCTCTCCCCTTTCAGAAATCCTAATCCTTCATCTGGGTTCACCTTTATTCTCTCAAAAGTCGAATATGTGCAGTTTCTTTTCTACTTTTCTATCTATATCTCCTCTGGCCTCAATAACTCTGGTTATTTACTTATTTATGTATGGTGAAATCGCAGTGATATATTGATATCTCGTTGTATTTTTTCAGCTATCCTTCATTTCTTTTATATTTTGTGGATCTATGTTATATGGTAATCTCGATTTGCTATTGTGTTATACTTATTTATTTGGATTTTGTTATTTATTGAAAATTTCATTTTTTAGATCTGTTTGCTCTTAAATTCTTATTAATTTCAAATTTTTGCATGTAAATTACGTGAAAAATAATTTTTTTTAAAAAAGATGTGGTTTTTGTGTTGAGATTCTTTAATATTATTTGAGTTATTTTCAAGATCTGGTCTCTATTTCATATATCATGTGTTTCTTTTTTCTGGATTTGGTCTCTGTTTCATAGATCAGGTTCTTGTGTTTCATTTTTTTGGATCTGGTCTCTATTTCATAGATTCGGTCTGGCTTGTGAAATTTTTATACTTTTATTTGTATTTCTGTTGATCCCTTATTTTTAAACGATCCAGAAATGTTAAATAGACAATCTTCACTAGATGTTTAAATGGTGCTATAATTTGGTATAATTTTTTATTGATTTGGTATTTTTTTTTATTAGATCATGTCTGTATTTTGATATTACAGGGGTTGTTAGCCTATAATTTGTGGAAGCTATTTGTATATGTAATGAACCCTTATTTTTATTTTCTGTGATCTCGATTCTGGACCATATGATATGCTCTCTATTTTCTTTTTCAAATTAGTTTCTGGTGTAATTTTATTATTTTAATTCTTAACATCTATGTCTGGTCTATTTCCTTGATATGATCTCAGGAGTCAATTTTTATGGACCTTATTTTTGGGAAGAAAAATATTATTTTGAAAAACAATATTTTGTTTATTTTGTTGATATAAAATTCAAATATGAACATTATTTATTTTCTGTTTAGTGATGACTGATGAGTCATCTGTGTATTTATTGTTCTCTTTCTCTGTTCCAGTGGGTATCTGGAATAAAAATGTGGAAGCTTCATCGATATTAAGGTATAAGTGATTATTGAAAAAGGTGGAAGCTTATGCTAAAAGAAAAGATATAACTGAATACCTGAAAAAAAGGTGGAAGTTTAATAAGTCCCTACATATCATTGTGATCTTATCGTGAGATAGCCAGAACATGAGTCAGGTATAATGCCATTTCTAATTTTTTTTTTCAGAATGTTTTTAATAACTTCTATTGATCGATAAGTGTCTAACACTGTGTGCTATTATTATGCCTTTCTTGCATTTTGCATTCTTGCAGATTGAAAATACCAGTGGCAATTCCAATGCCATTAGTGTTCCTGAATCTGTGACTGAGGTGAAAGCCCATAGTGCCTCTGTTCAGCAGCCTTAAATTGAACCTGCTGCAAAAAAAAGAAAAGAGACCGCACCAAAATCAAAAGTATGGGAGTTTTTTGAGAGAATAAATGTTGAATTTGGTGTTGTGGTAAAGGATAAATATCTTTACTGTGCTACTGTTTATAACTGTCACTCTAAACAACATGACACTTCTTCACTAGAAAACCACATCTTGCATTGTATGAAAATACCACATAGCAAAGATAGTAAGGAGGCACTTTTGACCTTTCAAACTAGTCCTAATGTGGTAGAAGCACAACATAACATTGAGGCTGGTGTAATAGGCACATGGAAATTCGATCATGAATTAATAAGGAACGCATTTGCACATATGGTTATTGTTGATGAATTACCATTTAAATTTATTGAAAGACCTGGTTTTAAAAAGTTTTTATATGCTGCATGTCCTAAATTTAAGATTCCCTCTAGAAAGACTATTACTAGGGGTTGTTATGACATGTATGTTGCTGAGAGGTTGAAGTTAAAGAATTTTTTTAAGTCACACTATCAAAGAATCAGTATTACAACTGATTCTTGAACATCAATCCAAAGGATCAATTACATATGTATGACTGCCCATTTTATAGATGATGGTTAGAATCTGCATAAAAAAATTATCTCCTTTATGCCTATTTCTTCTCATAAGGGTAAATATATAGCAAAGTCTTTGGAAAATTGCTTGCTTGATTGGGGTATTAAGAATGTCTTTACCATAACTATTGATAATGCATCCTCAAATGATACAGTTGTTGGATATTTAAAAAAAAAATTATGTAGTTGGGGTGATCATCTTTTAGGTTAAGATTTTTGCATATGAGATGTATTGCTCACATTCTTAATTTGGTTGTGACTGATGGACTAAAGGAAGCTAATGAATATGTTAGGAAGGTTAGAGAGGTTGTTAGATACATTAGAAATTCTCCTAATAGGTTAAGAAAGTTTAGAGAGATATCTGATTTTGTTGGGATTGAGTCAAAGTCTTCACTGACCATTGATGTGCCCACTAGGTGGAATTCCACTTTTATTATGTTGAGCACTGCATGTTTATATGTCACAACATTTGAAAAATATGAGAAGAGTGAAGCTGCATTTAGATCAGATTTGGGTGATGATATTCCTTATTTTTTTGACTGGGAATGTGTTAATCAAATTATTCAACTGTTGAAGCTTTTTTATGATATTATAATGAGAATATCTGGTTCTCAGTATGTGACATCAAATTCCTTCTTTTCTGAGATCTCTGATTTGTATTGTATGCTGACTGATATGCAATGTTCTTCTGATGTATCTGTTGTGAACATAGGCTTGAATATGAGAGCTAAATTTGACAAGTATTGGGGGGATTCAGATAAAATAAACTCTCTTATTTTTATTGGTACTATTATGGATCCCCGATATAAACTTGAATTTCTTGAATTTTCTGTAAATTAGTTGTATGGTTCATCCTTAAGAAGCATATTATTTGCTATGATAAAATTTGATCTTATTATGTTATTTGAGGATTATATGTCTGTCTATAGTTCATCCTCTACTTCTGAGGCTAGTGGCACTCAATCTAGCCAGCCACTTCCTGACACATCAATGCATCCTTCTAGTAAATCAATGTCTTTGCTTAAAGAGAGATTCAAAAAGCATAAACAGGAATCTGGAATGGGTAGTGCCAAAAGAATTGAACTTGATATATATTTGGGTGAGGCAATTGTGGAAGAAGAGGGAACTTTCGATATACTGAGGTGGTGGAAGTTAAATTGTGAGAGGTTTCCTATTCTGTCTCAAATGGCCAGGGATATTTTAGAAATTCCTATTTCCACAGTGGCTTCTGAGTTTGCTTTTAGCATTGGTGGCTGAGTTCTAGATGCTTTCAGGAGTTCATTAACTCTAAAAATTGTAGAAGCTTTGATTTGCACTCAGGATTGGCTTAGAAGGACTGATCAGCCACTCTCAGTTGAAGAAAATTTATCAGAATTAGAGCAATTTGAAAAAGGTTATGCTGCGACTTATAAATTTAGTTTTTTTAATTTTTTTAGTTGTACTTGTGCTTTCTCAGTCTAATGTTACTTTTTTTTCTTCCTTTTCAAATATGGAACAAGTGGACAGTGGCCTTTCATTACCTCAGTAACTTTGCTAACTTATTGCATATTCATTCATGTTGAATATTTAGGCCATTTCTGATTATTTTTTACCCCTACATTCTTGTTTATAATGCATGTGACCAACCTGTAGTGCCTCAATTACTCTAATATTTGAGGTGCCTGTATTGTTGTTACAGCATGAGGCAATGATAAAGCTTCTACCTTAGGCTAAGAGTTGACAGAATGCATGTTGAATTTTCTTTGGTGGCTTTGGTTTTTGTTTAGCTATCAGAAATATGACTGCATTCTTAATTTAATTATAACTTATGCTATCTTGAGCCTCTTTTTATTGAACTTGTGTGTGTGTTTTTTTTTGGCAATGATGATGCTTCCACCAATGCTTTTTGAGTACTATCAGAATACATGTTTAATTTCTTTAGGTGGCTATATTCAGCTTTGTTAGCTGCTGCCAGAAATGGGGCTGTATTCTAACATGACTTGAGAATTTTGCATCCTGAGCCTTTATGCCTGCTACTCCTTTTTCAGGTCATTTAATTGTGCTTCTGTTTTCATATGATCTCATTGCATTTATACCATTTCTTTCTTAATTATGTGTGCAGGTAAATAAATGCCCCTACAGTATGAGTTTTTGGTATTCTCCAGCTTTGATGTCAATTCTTATTACCTTTTGACTGTTATGTTCCATTTAATGTTTGTTTTTAGTGCATTCGGTAGAAGGCTTCTATTATATCTGAGCCATTATCATCAACATATTTATTTTTTTTGTATATGCACATGTTAGTTTAGTTAGTGAGTAGGCAGTGTAATAGATACATTTTTTTTATGTAATTACAGTTCTTTTTGTATGTAAAATGAACATTTTTTGTATTCAAGTCTCAGAATAGGCTATTAGTTATGTTAGCCTATATTTTGTAATCTAAACAGCAATAGACTATATTTTGTAAGCCCAATATAAATGATATTATTCAAGTACATGTACAAATTAATTTTTTCTGGCCCAACCCATCCGACATAAGCCCATCCGAGCCCAAACTAATATTCCAAACTGAACCAACCTGACTATTTCGGACATCCGACCCTTCGGTTTAACTCACACACATGCTTTGGTTCGGCTTCATATATTCCCTTCCGAGAACCGATCGGTTCTACCCAATCTTCAACCCGAACCGACCGACGCCCACCCCTAACCACCACTACCACCAGCATACTCACCTCATTTCTAAGAGTTGAAAGAGACCAGCCACGTGTTCGATCTGTACCGTTTCGACCTTCGTCAGAGTTTGAACGGTAAACTTCTATTTTTGTTCCAATCTCTCTTTCCGATTGCTGTTTTATGCATTTTGGTAGTATATTAGAATTCAGTAGGTTGTTGTGAATGTGTTGGTATGTTTGCTTTTCTCGGATGATGATTTCGGTGAGAAAATTCGGTGGGTCCCACTTGCTGGCGGCAAGGAATGGTGACCACCCTCAAAATTATATTTTTATTTTTAATAAATAGTATAAATTGTGATGATTAATTTTCGCAACTGGAACGAAGTTAAATTCCTTATGGATTGTGAGATAAAAGTTTTGGAATGATTTCGGTAGAAATTATTATATTTCCATTTAAATTCATTTAATTCACCGAAATTGATTCCCTAGCCTCAAATCTCATAGCTTAAGCGTTCGCAAGTCAATTTTAATAATTCTTTGATTTTTAGTAATTTTCTAGAATTTTAGGGAATTATTAGGATTTATTTCGTATTTATATATTACATAAATATTTGCTATTCGAGAGAGTTCGGGAGCTGGAGCTGCGGATCCTAGGTAGACGAGGACATATCGGATAGCACGCTCTATCTGTGAGTTAATATTACAAAATATTTTATTAGGATTTGCTTGCATGATTGAAGCAATTAAAGTGGGTAAAATATTCACACTATAATATTTATTTAGTTATTTACTTCCTTAATGTGATGATGAAAATATTACTATCAGACATTTTGAATAGCATGTATGAATTGCATAAGCATGATGATTAAAATGTTTGATTCCTAGTATCATTTTATAAAATATTTTTAGATTTATTATATTATTATACAAATATTTTAGAAGAACTGGTAGAACGGGCTACCTGGTGGGTGTCACCAGGACCATATGTACATTGGTTTTGATATGTGTTTAATTATTGGTTTGATTGTACGCCCTGATTGAGTTATGCTCAATGGGCAGATATGATGTTGTTATTGGAATGTGAGCCCTAATCGAGTTACGATTTACTGGTTGGACCCTGGTCGAGCTTACTCTCTAGGCACCAGTAAATATTGGATTAAGAGACAAACTGTGTCTGGACCCTGGTCTAGCTTGCTCTTTAGGACCAGCAGTCATTTGTATTTAAGAGAGCCAAAAAGCTATTAGATTCGAGGTTTAGGTTTCTACCACTGTTTTTCCCACCAATAATATTTTTAGTATATTATTATACATATTTTATGAAAAGATTAAAGAATTATTGAATAATTTGATAAATTACATTTATAGTTGTAAGGAAATGAATTAAATGGATTATGGTTTTTGAAATTTGATTTTTATGCTTTTAAATTATTTTGACGATTTTAATGGTATAAATGATTTTAAAATTAGCATGCATTTCCTAATATTAATTCACTCAACGAGGTTTGACTCCCCTCAAATTATTATTATTTTTAGGATTTCACAAGTCAGATTTTAGTCACTCTCTGCTGTGCCGGTCTCATTCTTTTTTGGCTATCCTATGTAGGTTTTATTAATGTTATATAATGTACTTGTACTCTAGACATCATAGTAGTTTTACTGTTGCAACTGTCTTTATAAGATTTGTAATTGTAAATTTTATTAGGATTGTAACATGTTATGTGATATCGTGATTTTTAGATTTTGGTTTTTGTGATGGATATTTTATGAACTTTGGAGTATTGTTGGTTGAGATGTTCTTTAGGAGTGTATTTTTGTATTGTAGGTTTTGGGTTTGCTATAATTATAAGGAAAATTCTGCTAAAATTTTGTTAGAATTTTTAGTTAAGGCTTACTACGGGTTTTAGAAGCATATAGTTTTCCTATTCCCTAGTGCCGGTCATATACCTTGGGTTCAAGTAGTGACGAAGTTAGTATCAGAGCTCTAAATTTAAATGCATATTTTTTTAATCAGTGATGTTTGTCTTTTCTTGGAACTACTACGGTGATTAGGTTGAATATTATCATTTGTTGCCATCATTGCTTTTAGATTTCAGCTTGTGTGATGAGATATTTTTGTTATGTCTTAAATTCCCTATTTTTATTTTTTTTAGAATGAGGAGAACGCGAATTGCTCCTGTTGCAGAAGCAGCCTATAATGATGTTAAAGCTCCTAATCCACCTCCTGCTCCACCTACTAAGAGAAAGGATAAACCAAGAGCAGCAGCAGCTCAAAGGTAAGTGCGGCAACCACAAGCAGAGCAAGCAGCTCCAGAGATAGATCTTGTAGTATTTACAGCTGGAATGATAGGAATTAATCACGACATAGTTGCACTTAATCAAGCTATGCCCTTAGTGTAGCAAATGCTCTAGCAAAGGAACCAAAGGATGACAGATGCAGATGCAGATGCAGCTTTGTTATACTCCAGAATTGGAAGGATTCCATTTGATGGAACTAAGGATGCTTTATAATTCATTAATGCTATAGAAACTAGAATAAGGACCAGACATATAGATTATTAGAAGATAATGATGGTAGAGTTATCGATTCAGACTGCAACACATGATTGGTTTATACAATCAATCCAGCCATATATGGCCATTATGTCATGGTTAGAGTTTAATAAGAGATTTCTAAAATACTTCTACCCACCTTCGATGAGGAATAATTATAGATGGCAATTGTTGCACATTGCTAGAGGAGATAGATCACTTGAAGATTATACCCAGGAGTTCTTTAAATTGTCTCGCCATACTAAAGACATGATGCGGGATGAGATGAGGGTGGTTGAGTTATGTGTGACAGGGTTAGGTCCTGCATGTGTTGGCATTAGGACTGAAGGTTGAAGTTTGGACAGTGTTATAGAAAAGGCTAGATAGATGGAGAGACAACATATCAGGCATGGGAGCTACATAGTTTGTAGGCTAGCAGGGCTGTAGTTTTGGGGGTAGAGAGTGGTAGAATGGGAGGAAGAGGTTACACATAACTTTCTACTTCACAACAAGGAGGTCGAGGACAAGCTAGAGTTTTCACTCTCACCCCTCAGGATGCTCAGGCATCCAATGCAGTGGTAGCAAATACACTCTCTGTTTGTTATTTAGAAGTTGTAATATTATTTAATCGTGGCACATCACAATCTTTTATCTCTTATATTTTTGCAACAAAGATGAATTGGCAGCTGTTAAGATTGATGGTTTCATTATCTATGGCAACCCCTCTTAGTGATGAATTGGAAATAGATATAGTTTTCCATCATATCCAGTGTTAGTGGAAGGTTGAGAGTTGATGGCAAAATTAGTCTTATTAGATGTGATTGATTTTGATGTAATTTTAGGAATGGATTGGCTAGCCCAACATGCTAAGGAAGTGACTTTTAAAATTCCAAATAATGTAAAATTTAGGTTCAGAGGTAATAAGAGTTCAATGTCTCAAACTTTTATCTCTGCAATCTCTGCAAGGAGGATGCTTAGAAGAGGGCGCCAAGGGTATTTGGCAGTTGTCAGGAACACACAAAGTGATAAAGGTGTAGTCTGAGGCATTGAACTCACACACTACTGGTACATTGTCTACTATACATTTATCATATTATGTGTCCCTGACAATTACCAAATACTCTTGGCACCCTCTTCTAAGCATCCTCTTTGTAGAGATTGTGAAGATAAAAGTCTGAGGCATTAAACTCTTATCACCTCTGAACCTAAATTCCACATCATTTGGAATTTTAAAAATCACTTCATTGGCACGACAATCCACAGTGGCATAATATTGGGCTAGCCAATCAATTCCCAAAAGGGTGAATTACTATTTACCCTCTGTGGTTTGATATATTATACTATTTGGTCCCTTACATTTAAAATTTATATTATCTCCCCCTTCTATTTTGCATAATTATACTATTTACCCCCTCCGTTAAATTTTCCGTTACAATTACCGTTAGTTGACAAAAAAAATATACTATTTACCCCCTCTATATGACTATATTATACTATTTACCCCCCTAGTATTTAGAAATTATATTTTTTTATTATTAAACTAATTTTCTTAAAGTTTACTATAAAATTATAATTATATCATTTAAATAAGAATATAAAATACATTTAATTTTATATAATTAAATTCCAATTAATTGATATTAGTTTTAAAATATCTCTATTTAAATATTAACTTAAAATATCCATGTTGCATTAAAAAATTTAATCAAATCAATTCCTTTTTTTTTATTATTTTGAAATCTAATTATTTATTTGAATTTTTAGTTTCAATCATTAGGTATATTGATTAAATTATTTTAAATTGTTTATTTTATTCATAATACAATTTATATATTTAATAATTTAAACTAATAATCAAAATAAAAATTAAATTTTAAAGTTTAAAAGAAGTTAAAAAGAAATTTACTTTTTTAATTTTTTACGAAATATAAATATTTTGTTTAACATTTAAGTAAACATATTTAAAATTGGAAATAATAAATTGTTATTTGATTAAAATTTTGATTAAATTAAAGTTAAAATAAACTATTTTATTTTTTGTCAAAAATATTTTTAATAAGATTATTATTTTTATAGTCAATTAATGATAATTTTAACATAAATTATATTAAACAATTAGTTTATATTTTTTAAATTTTTAGGGCAAATAATATAATATATTCAAATAGAGGGGGAAAATAGTATTTACTTGTTAATGTCATGTCAGTTAATGGTAATTGTGATGGAAAATTTGACGGAAGGGGTAAATAGTATAATTATGCAAAATAGAAGGGGGAGATAATATAAATTTTAAATATCAGAGACCAAGTAGTATAATATAGCAAACTACAGAGGATAAATAGTAATTCACCCTTCCCAAAATTACATCAAAATCAATCATATCTAATAAGACTAAATCTGCCATCAATTCTCAACCTTCCACTAATACTCGACATGATATAAAAACTATATATATTTCCAACTCAATACTAAGAGGGGTTGCCATAGATAATAGAACCATCAATCTTGATGATTGCCAATTCATCTTTAATGCAAAAACAGAAGAGACAAAAGAATACAACTTTCCTTTCTATCGGGTCAGGAAGCCGGTAAAGGATTCATTAGGCTCCTGCCTTATATTCTGTAATTCTTGGAGGGAGACTTCAAATTAAGAATTCAACCCATATTACTTGATGAAGGCTAAACAAAGCTCCTTCCAACTCTTTTGAACATGTGCATCCAGGGTGTAGTACCACTTAACAGCAGCTTCTGTTAATGATATCAGGAACTATTTAATGATTTGCGCTTTGGTCAGTCTGGTGGGCTTCATGAAAGTGATATATTATCGGAGGTGCAGGTGAGGGTCATCTGTCCCATCATATTTCTTAATGTCTGGAAATCTGAACTTCGGTGGCAGTGGTTCATCTTTCTCTAGATCTAGGTCAGTGAAATCAGGGCAGAGCCCACACTTCTTCATCGCAGCTTGCAGTTGATCTATATGTTTTTTCATATCTTTCTCCCATTCTGATTCAACTGAACCATCTGCTACTTTTTATTTTTCTTTGTGTGGTTCACCAACTATGGTTCTGGTTTTAGAGTCCTCCTCCTCTATGGGCCTCTACTGTAGGCGGCGGAGTTTAGCGCGCGCCCAAGTGTTTGGCGACCACGGCACTGTGCGGGCTCAAGGCCCACTAGGAATACAACTTGAGCCTTTTGACATGTTTTGGTTGGAGAATCGAGTTGCCATCCGGGTGAAATTCAGGACACTTTTATAGCAACTGGATCCCACGGAGGGAGTCCAACAGCCGTCCTTAGATATTGGGTCCGAAAACTGGATATGGGCTTTTAAATGGCCCACCCGATATTGTAATCGGCCTCCGTTTGTTCTTTATATTTTATTATTTTTAATTATTCCTTTAATTACATGTAAATGGTTGTTTTAACCCAAATAATTTTTAAATTTTACAATTAAATCTAAATTTATTTATTAAGCCCATTTTCATGCAATTGGGTCCATAATTCATACATACACATATTACATACACCATTCATAATTAACAAATAAAAATAAAAACATGAAAATAAATAGAGGGAGAAAAAATGAATTACAACTTGATTATTACACAATATAAAAAAATAACAATCACTAAAATTGAAATCTAAAATAAAACATAGTGGTAAAAATCCACTAATTGTTCCAATCTGCAATTGATTTCAAATTAGATCACCAAAGAAAAATTCTACAAAAATAAGAAAGTTAGTACACAATAAAAATAATCAATAATTAAATTTTAGCTAGATGCATATTAAAATAAATAATTAAAATTGAATCTAAAATTAATTAAAAATATTTTACTGTAGCAGCCTCCAGGTACAACATACACTTGTCCAGATTAATGAAATAAAACATGAATAATAAATTTTTTTTTTGAAAAGATACTTTATATATATATTAAAGTATTAGTTATACAATATACCTATAATTTACATATGTATACAAATACAACATAATTGTATTACAACATTCTTGATGCCAAAAAGGATAAAATGCACATGAGAATGGAGATGTAGCCATCAAGCACATGGTTGTCCCACCTTGGTTCTCGACAAACCAAGCAACAACTCAAGTGGCTAACTATCCTGAAAACCACAATTGCAAAGGAATGAGCTTGCGACTCAATAAGCAATTGATAATACAACCATACATATAGTTCTTCTCAAGAAATAATAAATAAAAATATATAGAATACATTGCAACACATCAAAATACAAGAATTTAATATTTAGACTATGCATGGGAGTCCAAATGACAAAGGTGTAAGTGAGCACTAAAATATCAAGATCGTTTTAAGAATCTTAAAGATAAATTCTA
>CATIWO010213466.1:0-11518 GCA_949673435.1 Macaranga tanarius
AAATATCGAGTGTTAGCAATAAAATCCAAAGGTTATATGTTCTTTAGCACATAATTGTCAAACTCATTTTTTCTTAAAGTCATTTCTCTTAATTACTCAAAAGAATTTTCTACATATTTATTCAAAATTTCTAAAGAATCAATTAAAGAATTAAGATGATTAGTAATAGAATTTAACAATTTTATCACTGAATTTTTGCCATGGTGTCAGAACCTTAGAAAACGATAAAGATAATAATTTTTCAAAATTTTTTGTAATTTTTAAACTAAATTAAAAAGATTAAAAGATTAAAAAATTAAAAAATTTATAAAGAAAAATTAATTAAGAAGACAAAAAATTTTACAATACTCTTTCGGAAATAACATTAAAATTAGGTGATAAAAAAATTAATTGATATTTGATACCATTTTGAAATAAATAGTATAAGTTTGGATATCATCCACGCTAATAACCCTTTCCAATAATTGTAAAGCTAATGACCACCTCTTCTCCGCATTTATTTTTGTGTAACAATTAATCAATAATTGTAAAAGCTAGTATTATTTATTTATTTATTAGAGGTTAAAGGCAAGGTTTGTGGATTACAAGTAAACGTGATATTTCTTTCTATAAAACACTAATCATAAAAATAATTAAATAAAAATGAAAATATATATTTACTATCACAAAGTCGCGGAGCCTAGATAACACTGCCATGACCGAAAATAAGGATCATATATCAGTAAGTTGGCTGAAAATTGAACATCCCGCAAGCCAATGAGTTGGAGGTACAAGCCGAAGCTTAGACAAGTGACGAACACTCAGAGGCTTGGTGAAAACGTCTCCAATATGATCTTTAGAAGATAAGAACCCAATTTTAATTGCACCTTTGGCAACTTGTTCTCGAACAAAATGAAAATCGAACTCAATATGTTTGGTACGGGCATGAAAAACTGGATTAAAAGACATATAGATGGCACCGATATTATCACACCATAAGATAGATGGTTGTTTACAAGGAAGTCCAATTTCTTGAAGCAATGACTGTATCCATAAGAGTTCAGTTGTGGTATTAGCAAGTGCTTTGTACTCACTCTCTGAAGAAGAACGTGCCACTGTATTTTGTTTCTTTGCACTCCATAAAATAATATTATTGCCTAGATATATTGCATAACCACTAGTGGACCTTCGATCATCTAAGCAGCCGCCCCAGTCACTGTCAGAAAAACACTGTAATTGAGAACTTTGATGTCTATCAAATACAAGTGAATACTTCAAAGTATGCCTGAATACCTGATATAGCGCAATAAACGCTTGACTGCTGTCCAATGGTCTTCAGTAGGTTTATGCATAAATTAACATAATTTATTGACAGAATAGGCAATATCCGGGCATGTAAGAGTCGCATACTGCAAGGCATCAATAACCTGCCGATATAATTTAGCATTAGAAAAGGAGGGACCCGAATGTTGATGAAGCACTGGTGTTGTAGCCATTGGAGTTAGACAACCATTTGCATCGTGCACTCCAGCTTTATGCAAGAGATCAGACAAATATTTTTGCTGATTGATAAAAATACCATGAGCTGTTTGTTTGACTTCAATACCAAGGAAAAATTGCAAGGGCCCAATATCTTTAACAGGAAACTCCATTTTCAATTTGTCCATAAAGATAGAAATAAGAGATGAAGAAGAACCTATTAAAATAATGTCATCAACATATACCAAGATAAGAACAATATCAGAACCATCTTTGAAAGTAAATAATGAGGTGTCGGCCTTGGAGGAAATAAAACCAAGCTGCAGAAGAAAATTATTTAAGCGAGTGAACCATGCTCAAGGAGCTTGTTTCAAGCCATAAATTGAGCGTTGGAGAAGACAAACATGATCAGGTTTACTTTTATCAATGAAGCCTCTAGGTTGTTCCATAAACACCTGTTCTTCTAAAAAGCCATGTAGGAAAGCATTAGAAATATCAATTTGATGAAGAGACCATTGATACTCATTAGCCAACATTTATTATTATTATTATTATAAACAATGATAAACAACTTGTTTAACTTAATTGTTTGTTATGAAGAATATCATCAATGTTAAGAATAAGATTGCGTCATGGAAATTAAATATGTAGTTTCTTAATTCATTGTCTTTTTTAACGAGACGATTGATTTATATTGCTTTTCATGGAAATTGAACATGTAATAATTTATATTTAATTTTTCTTAATACATTTGTCTTTTTTTTTTTTTTTTTTTTTTTGGTAATGAGATATTGAGATTATTACAAATATCAAACAATAGACTCTAATATTTAGGAGATTAATTGATAATTGTAAAAGTTAGTATTATTCATTTATTTATTAGAGGTGAATGGGCAAGATTTATAGGTTACATAGAAAAAAGTGATTTTTCTCTTTATAATTATAAGACATTAATCATAAAACAATTAAAATAAAAATAAGAATATAATAGCACTACCATAAGTCCATGACAGAAAATAAGGATTGTTGTTGTTGTTTTTTTTTTTTTTTCTTAAGATTAGGAAGGAAAAGTCTAAACTCGATCATTGATCACCTATAAATTATAATGGCTCTTGAAGGATTAGTTATTTGACCAAGTCCTCTCAGAGGAAAATAAGGATTGTTAATTTGTTATATATCAGTAGGCTGAAATCTCAACTGAAATCTTTATGGTATAAATTGATGTATATCTGTTGTGTGGTCCAATTCTGCCTCGTAGTAGAGACCTTAAATTAAGGTCTATTAATGAGAGGGTAATTTTCACTTACGGTACCTAACTTTTGGTTAAGGTATTATCAAAGTACCTAACTTTCAAAACGTTTCATAAAAGTACCCAACTTTTGGTTAAGGTACCATCAAAGTACACATAACCATTTTTCGGCCGACGAGGATGAGCCGGAGCTGACGTGAACCCGTTGTCCAATCCCTAATTGCCACGTGGGTGAGGAAAAAAAACTGAAAATCTAACCGAACCGACCGGTTCGGTTATATATAGGTTCAGTTCTATTTCAGTTTTTATCTTTTTGACAATATATAACTGACTGGTTCGATTCAATTTCGGTTTTTAATTTGAAAAACTAATAATAACCGAACCGATAGACTTAATTATATATTTATTGTAAAAATATTAAATCAAATATATTAATTAGAAAAAATTATATATAAATATTAAAATTATAAATAAAAAATATTTTTTAGTTATATAATTAAAAAATAAGCTTTTAAAAAATATAAAATAATGAATAAAAAATAAAAATTTTATTTAAAAAATAAAATCGGTTAATACTTCAAGAAAGTGGCCCATAATGTTATACAATACAAGGGAAAAAAAAAAAAACAGACCCATAATTTAGCACTTTATTTTTTAAAAAAAAATACTAATATTTAAATTTATTAAATTTTAATTAATTTAATTTAATTTAAATGAAATTATAAAAATAATATAATTATTTAATAATAAATTTAACATAATTATATATAGGGAAAAGGTACAAAAATCCCCTTAACGTTTAGCCCTAAGTGTAAATATATACCTAACGTTTTTCGAGGTACAAAAACCCCCCTTAACGTTATAAAAAGGATACAAATACGCCCCTTCAATAGACGCCGTTTGTCAGAGCAGTAAACGGTATCTATGGGAGGGGCGTATCTGTATCGTTTTTATAACGATAAGGGGGATTTTGTACCTAAAAAAACGTCAGAGATAAATTTGAACTTAGGCTAAACGTTAGGGGGGTTTTGTACATTTTCTCTAAATTCTTTGTTTCTACACACATACCCACAAATATAAAACAAAAAAGTTATAACTAATCTCTCTTTATAATGCGTCTCCTCCTTTCTTATGTAGGATGTGTTATATTAAATTAATTTTATTAGTTTAATTAATATCTTATATTAATATAATACTATACTTTCCGTTGCAAAATAATTCTAGTTTAATTTTTTATTAGTGTAGTTTAAAATTTTTATCAAACGCTGCTAAATAGTTTCTAATTTTAGAACAAAATAATTTTAAATTATTAAATTATTTTTATTAAATAACATAATATATCATGCTATTTGTTGACTAAATAAATCAATATCTACTTATTTTAGAATAAAATTAATAAATAATAATTATTACATATTAGAACATATTAGAACATCATTTTAAAATTAGTATGAAAGCTATAAACTTTAATATTTTTACCGTTCCTCTATATATTATTTTTAAAAATAATTCTGAAGATATATTTTAAAAAATAGACTAAGTACATTTGTTAATTTTTAAATTTTATATTTTATCTGAATTTATCAAAAATAAAATATATTAACACTTTTTAAATATTACTAGATGTGCCTTATAGGTTGTAACAATACTATTTAAATAATCAAACTAACTAAAAAGTGCTTATAAATTATTATTTTCAACTAGTTAAAATATTAAAATATTTTTCTCTATCTGTGCGTGTTTTTCACACACATACATATCTCATACATACCTACAAATATACATAATACATAAAAACAAAAAATTATTATTATTATTAAGGAGATTTTTGTACCTCAAAAATATTAGATGTATATTTGCATTTAGGGCTAAACGTTAAGGGGTTTTTGTAACTCTCCCTTATATATATTATCTCGAAATTATGATGTTTGGTTCTTTTACCCTTTTTAGTATGATATTGATAGGTCATTATTTATTATGTTTTTCTGGTCACTTTTGTATGAATTCGTCTACCACCTGATTATTAAGTTTATGATTGGCATCAAAAATCTATCCTCGTGGTCGAAGTCTACCCGAGGTAACAAGTTAAAAGCTGGCCATAAATATTTTGGAATTATCTTAATTTCTGCTCCTTGCAGCAAAAATTAGAAAAAAAAAAGTAAAAAAGTATTAAATGATATGTTAAACACTATTATATTTAAACATTTATAGCTTTTTCTTTTGTTAACATTCAGAAGTTTATAATTTCATTTTTTTTATACTTTAATATTTTACTAATTGATATCATTACAATTTATATACATTTTATTAAAATAATATAAATATTTATTTGTAAAATTATTTATTAATTAATTGCTACATTATTCAACTAATTACAATAAAATGTACAATAAATAACATTCAAACATAATTTTTAATTTTATTGAAAACAAAAACTATAAAGTGTTCCTTTGCACTATTTTTTTTTTTTTTTCCAATCCGCAAATATAAACTATGATCAGATTCTCAATTTCAACATCAAATACAAAGTTTATTTCATCAAAGACTATAAATATATATATATATATATATATATATATCACGTACAGGAGTAATTCCAGATTATCTTGCAGGTAAGAATATGATGATATTTTTATTAACATTAGTTACGAACACCTCGGCATTGTGAATAGATTGTACAGTACTTCCCCGTCGTGGTATTTGGGACTGTTGACCTTTTTAAAGCTGAATATGTTAAGGTAGTACTTTTGTGGGGAGAACCACCCTGACCAAACGCAGTTGGCCCAGGATGCGAATGGCTTCCATGCACTCCTATCTTGCTTCCATCGTTTCCAGCCACTGCAAACATCGACCATTAATTCGTCATGTCGTAATATATATCGATATACAAATTAAAACAGATAAATAAATACAGTCATGTATAGTTCATAAAAGAAAGAGTTATTTGTGTGATTGAGTGTACGTGTTAAAATGCATGAAGTAATAATTAATTTTTCTACAAGTAAAAAAATAAATTTGAGATGACAAATTAAAAAAGATAACATACTTAGTTTACGTGTTACTGTGTTTGTTCTTTGAAGGTCAAGAAAGAGGATTGTTGTTAGCACAAGGCAGCAGAAAACCAGAGAAAATGGAACTCTCTTTAGCATTATTATTATTATTATTATTATATGCACTGTTCTAATTGTTGATGACCCAAGAACCAAAACAGCGCGCACACACTCGCTCTTAATTATAGATTTGTGTGCATGTATATATGTATACATATGCAATTTGATGTATAAGCCAAGTCCCTGCCCCATATTTTGGGCATTGACTTGCCAATGTGCAGTCGTATACTTGAACCTGTCCAAGTCTGCCCCGTATTAGAGACGTTAAGCATGTAATGTTACGCTTACTTTTTTTTTTTTTTTTTTTTGATTGTTGCAGATGAAGAGATATCAAAGAAGCTTCTTACTTCCCAAACGGATCCTCCTACATCTATATATAAACGCTGGTTTATCAAGAATATGCAATAAAAGGACTTCGAATTGTTGGTTCATCGCCAGAGATGGCTTAAAACCAATAGTTCATTTATCTAATGGATAAAATTGTAAATAGACATATATTGCAATGAATTACATTACATGGCCTGAAATTGGAACTAGGAATATATGGAGCCAGAAGTAAGCGTAACATCTCAATGGAGGAGACACGTCTAGAACTCAAACCTCCAGCCCGCCGGTTTATGGAAGATTTTTGCCAACCCCCACTTATAGATAGTCAGCATAAACAGCTGTTTTTCTTCATTCAGGCTTGTAACAGTAGTTTTTATCAGAAAGGATTCGAGGAATGGATAAAATACTTGAATCATTAAAATCGCTCGGTTTATTTTTTATTTTTTATTTTTATTATTTACTAATTATGAATTTATGACTGATCTTAGTTTACTGTAGTTACCGTACCTTTTAGAAATAACAATGACATCTGATTCTGAAATTCAGACAAATCTGGCCGCTTATGAGCTACAAATCCATGGTTTTAAAAAGGAAATCATCCATCAATATTTGTTTCAGACAACTAGCTGAATCTGTATTGTAGTATATATATTGAGTCCTTTTCTTCTGCTATCTTCTGTGATGGCCTAATAAAAAATAATGCTCCGCCAAAGTTAAAGATCCCTTCATATACATGGGTAAATACAGAGAAAAAAAGAATGAAGTCAATGTCACAAAAAAAAGTTGGAGAAAAAAATGGCGACCTTTCATTAATGATATGTACATCAGCAGAAAGAAGAAACGGGAAACTTCTGTGGTTTCCTGGTTAGCGGTTGAGGGTTTTGTAACTGTTAGAAAGGGCTAACTTTGCGAGCCACCTGTATCATGAATTCAGGTACAAGACGTCTTCTTGGAGGAGCCACTGCATCTTTGACTTGCGCTTCTGGATCATTAGCATGAATGATAGCAACTAAATCTTCAAACATCTGATCTTTGCCACCTCTCATCGGATCCTGAATATCAATCATACCATCAACACATCAATAAAAAGGTTATGCAGTCCTCATTTGCAACATATTAGATATGGTCATGCCAATCTAAATTATAAAAATTAGGCAAGATTTGTTGCGAAAAGTGATACAAAAGTCATAACTATTTAATTGAAGAAAACTCTGGATCTGGATTATGTAAAATATTCCTGTGTCATGGCAGAGTCGTCAAACAAGAACCAAAGCATTGGCCCTTACCTGAAGAAACACATCTGTATGAGTCTTCCCTTCGTATAAAATTGATTCAGCTCTAACCCCGACTCTTTGAAGAGTTTCAGCAAAATTTTTACTGCACAAAATGACACGTCAACAAAAACTTGCATAACTCATTTAGAGATCAGAACATGTACACATAGCTTGTCAAGTATATATATATGATAGTATAATTTCAGAGCTATAAACAAGTATGGTTAGGCACGTATGGATGAGAAAACCTCTAGGAGTCGGTCTAAGACTCATTTAGATCATAACAGAAATGCCGGATTATGAATTGTAAGTCAATGGATTTAATCACAAACTAAGGAGTCGTGCACAGGCTGGCAATTCAGTACTCCACATAGAAGCTCAACAAGGAATCACGTGTGCATGCATTCGGGACAATACATCAGGTAATGTAGCTTCCAGAGTCAATTTCATGAGGAGTGTTTGTGTTTGAAGCAAGAGCATCTATTTCTTCATAAATAAAAACACATAATAATTATTTCTACTCAATGAGTACAGCATGAAGCACTTGTAGTCTGTCTTTCATGATAAAAAGTCAAAAGTAAAACCTTCCTAAACCAAAAAGAAAGAAAGTCAAGTCAAATTACATAAATAAAATGTGTAGTGAAAACAGCAAAACATAAGCCACATGACAGTGGAATTATATATGCAGAAACAATTTCTTCATAGAACTGACCTGGCGTCTGCTGGAATAGAGTAATCTGCACTACCATGAAAAAGAACAATAGGAGGTAGGAGAGAAACTGCATTTTTCAAGTTGGGATCCTGTACAATTACCTCTGGAGAAAATCTTTGCAAAGATTGTTCTCCTTCCATTATGCTGTGAGAATGGAGTTATGAGTATATTAGAACAACATAAGAGAACAAGGCATGCCTACAACTGAACAAGCAATGAAGAAGACTGTACCCTAGAAAGATGGAACGGTACAAACCGCGACTATGGAAGTAATCTACTAGGTTAAACAAATTGTACCTACACACAGATGTTTGATGATCAGCGGAGTACAAGGAATATTCAGACTTTAGAAAGCTTTTATAAAAAACTAACCCGCCAGATAGACCAAAATAAGCCTTAATCTGGGAAACACTCCAAGTGGAGCTTTCTCCTTCAGTGGCCTCCCTGATTGCCTGCTCCACAAGAGCACAAGCAGCAATATGCGCCCCAGCTGATTGTCCCATTAAATAAATCCTAGCAAAAGGAAAGCATAATCATTACAATGTAAATAACATTTAGCCATAGCTAACCTCCTACATGATTTTTTTTTTTCAAGAAAGAAAAAAAAAAGAACTAAAATTTTCCCACCTGGTAGGATCACCTCCATATTGAGCAATGTTGTTGCACACAAAAGAGATTCCTTGAGAAGCATCCCTCACCATGTCGCTCATGGTTCCCTGTGGGAAATTTCTGCACATGCAAGTCAATTAGGAGACCAGGGTTACTAGTGACTCTGTCACTGTGATATTGAATAGAAGCAAACCCAGCATCACCCACTCAAAGATGTCATACCAAAGTAGCTTTAAGCAATTATCAGTTTACGAATATAGCACTAGATAAAGAGACCGAACAAACAATCCAACATAAAATTCTAGCACATAATGTTTCATTTATCATAAACCCTTGGCTAATTTTAAACTCAAACAAAGTTCAACAAAATCCAAAATTCATGCTAGGTGAAAAACACATAACCAGAAGATAATCAAGTCAGTAAACAGAGAAACTGGTGAGAGAAATTAAAAGTATCCTTCACCAAAAGAGATGAAAAAGAAAAAAAGCAACAGAAGAACAACATATTATTTAACCAATTTCTGACAAACTGATAATAATCAAGCAATGATTCAGTTTCCTTCAGTTCCAATGATAACATGCTAGACTGTTACATCAGATGGAGATATTAACATGCATTTGAGTTAGTGATTTTCCATTGTTGTTCGTAATGCAATCCAGGATTTAACAAATATGAATAAATGCAAAGAACTAAGATGCAAACCCTTTAAAAATCGGGACATATTCACTACAGAACATATCTAGTGCAGAGCTTTTTCTTTACAAGATAGAATACACCATGTTGAAAAGAAAAATAATCTCTATCAAGTCACCTGTAATCTATGCAGGCCACTATGATATCTCTCTCTGATAACTGTTTTCCTAAAAGAGAACCCCATGCTTTATAACTGCATCAGAATAGAAACACTCCTCAAAACATGTCGAGGATATACAAGCAGGTATAAAATATAAATTGCAAGTAAATAGATTGACAACAGAATTTAAAAGATCTCCCTACACAAGCCAATAGATGTTCAATAGCCAATTAAAAATCTCAATGAGACGTGTATTTTTAATTTTAAATTTATTCCAATTGCTCATGTACTTTCCATTGTCAATCATGCAACTAAATGGACACAACCGATTTTTGCACAAAATTATATTTACTTCTCAAATTAGATAATGTAGGAATTATTAACTCAAGTCTTTCAAAAATGAATATTGACTACAAGCAAAAGATTATTCACCCAATAATCCAGGCTCCCCCAGTTACAAATGCAACAACTGGCTTTGGTCCATCAACATTTTTTGGTAAATATAGATCAAGCCTGCATGGAGAAGTCTGCTTAGGTCATGCTGTCAACTGATGAATTTAAACATATCCAATAAAAATGTAGAAGAAATAAACAAAATTGGTAAAATCCTACCTATTTCTTGGTTGATCGCCGTATACTATACTTCTCAGGACCTGCCGGGAAAAGAAATAGTAATATCCAACTGCAAAAAACTGGCAGGCTAGTTATGCTCCACCAAACTAAAAATTTGTAGCAGTGTTGGACCTTTGTGCATGGAAGTTCTGTATAGAATAGTAAATGTCACAGACCTTGAATAAAACCTGGCAGAAGCATCAAAGAATAGCAACCAAGGGCCATAAATCTCACAATCCATTTGTAGCCTACCCTGAATGAAAGTAAATGATCAGGATGCATGTAACAGTTCAAATCGAATTGACGAAACATCTCAAATTAAAGTCAGAAACTACATATTAAATTCCCACGGCCAGAATGCACACAAATAGAAAATGTGCTTGCAGCAGGTTGTTCACTACCCTCTCTACTTATGGCATGTTAGACATCTGAAGGAACTTTTTTGGCCATCAAATTACTTTGATAATATAGTTCTTTCCAGAAATAGAAGGGAAACATTCAGGCACAATAGCCCCATCGTGCAATTCTCAACTACATGGTATTGGATCAATAAAATCCTTCCCATATGCCCATATGATGCTGCTGTGAATGTAAAAATAGTAAAGCTCCCAAAGCAGTTTTACTTTTTTCACATGGCAGAGACGTCTAGTAAAGAGACGAAAAAATAGAGGGGGTCTTTGAACTTATTGATTAAAGCCAAATGAAGATTAGGAGACTGTAAAATGTTAAGTGATCTCCAAAATCTTTGAAGCAACATCTCTGTTCAAGGATATAGTGAATACATAGAACACTGATTTTGTAATTCTAAGTTCCGACTAAAAACAAACCAACTCTAGAATAGGATATCAAACTCTTCAAATGATTGTTGAAACTTCGCTAAGCATGAGCTCACCCTCAAATTTGGAAGCGGACCTGTATAATCTGATAAGCAATCTCTAACTTATGTGCAACCCTTCAACAATTCTCCAGCACAGCCTTCATTAAATATACATTACTATAAAGCATGGATTTGTATAAACAAACCAACCACAAAGATCAACTCCCAACTAAACATTTTGATCGAACAACCAACCATTCAGATCAATTCAAAGCAAAATCTCATTGTTTGCTCCCCTATCAGGTAATCACACACTATCCATCAGAAGACTGAGCCTACAATCATATACTAAGCATCTATCATTATTTCAGTTTACTTGAATTCAATTAAAATTGCTTCAGATCCCCATTTTCAGCCTGGCATATACCCAAATTGCAGAAGCCAAAACAAAACCAATTTCAACCATGAAACTATAACTTGAAGCCTCACATGGCTCTAATCAATAATCATACCCTTAATGCTCAATCAATATATCATGTATTAATTCACTCAGCCA
>CATIWO010213510.1:0-10983 GCA_949673435.1 Macaranga tanarius
GCTATAGGAAGCCTAATGTATGCTATGTTATGTACTAGGCCGGATATTACCTATGTTGTTAGTGTGACTAGCAGGTTTCAATCCAACCTAGGCTTGGAGCATTGGGTGGCAGTTAAGGCTATCCTTAAGTACTTGAGAAGGACTAAGGATTTAGTTTTGACTTATGGAGGAGGTGTCTTACAGCTTACGGGTTTCACAGATTCTGACTTCCAGCTGGATATGGATGATAGAAAGTCTATCTCTGGGTTTATCTTTATCTGCAATGGATGTGCAGTGAGCTAAAAGATCTTCATGCAAAGTATCACTATTGATTCCACTATAGGAGCTGAGTACATAGCCGCATCAGATGTTGCTAAGGAAGCTGTTTGGATTTAGAAGTTTATCTATAAACTATGTGTTATTCCTTCCATTGAGTCGGCAGTTCCTTCCTTCTATGACAACAATGGAGCCATTGCTTTGGCAAAGGAACTGAGGTCTCACCAGAAATCCAAACACATTGAAAGGCGCTATCATATTATTAGGAAACTTGTTGGAAACGGTAATATGCTCGTGCAAAAGGTGGCTTCAGCCGATAATATGGTTGATCCACTCATTGAGGCATTTACTCAGCTGTAGTTAGACCACCATCTTAAGAAGATGGGTCTTAGATACTGTAGTAAATGACACTAGTGCAAGTGGGAGATTATTAGTATAGATGTGCCTTAGGGGCCATTCTTATATGTAGACATTATACATTTATCCCTTTGGTAATAAAAATATTCATTTAAATTAAGTGTTAAGTTTATTTGAATATTTACCCTTAGTATTATGTTGAATGAGTTTATTATCAAGAGTTGATAATATGAGTGACAAACTTATTTGATACATATGCTATAAATGTTCATAGTCATTGGATTAATATATGGGTAGTATTAATCCCTAGACTATCACCTCTGTCTATTTTTCTTAATCGGTATGTGATATCGATAGTAGGAGGTAGTGAATCTCATTCTACTTAATATAAGATATCATAATAGACACGTAGATACTCATGTGATGGGTGGATCAAATCGTGACGTAAGATTTGTGATTGCATGGATATTTCCTTTAGTCAACAATCATAATTTTAGACATAATAGTGTATATGGTCCTTTGACCTAAGGTGACACGGTCATCCATATATGGTTGGTTAGAGTTTGTTACCGCTTACATACTTGTGCTAGCCACACATGGGTATATGGCGTGTGGTGGCTCTAGTTGGTTATATGTAGGATGAGTGATCGGTCAAAATAGAATTCGTTACCTAGAGTGAACCGGGATAAGATCTAATGCTATCTAAGTTATTCTTGATGAATAAATACCTTGCCAAGTCAAACTCGACTTACCCGAAAAGAGTTTCAGTACTAGAAAAGAGTTTCTAGTAGTAGTCGGGTTTTATCGAGAATTGAACTTAAGATGAGGTCATATGATTGAGGCAATTAGAGTTTGACTATGCTGTGACTCTAGCCGATATCGGGATCTTGTAATGAAGGGACATTTAGTGTACGGTAATTATGTTATATGGTTCTTGTGGATCTATATAAAGCATTCATTTCTAATTGGGTAATCATGACATCTATGTTAGGGGTCACTCACAACTTATAAGAACTAAATGTGATTAATTGGGATTTTTATATTTAGTATGGAAAGGTGTTTCCATAATATTAAGTGTTAACATTATTTTCGATTGCCATTTAGACTTGAACCTAGTAAGTCACACACATAAGGGTTGCACTTGTGGAGATTAATATTAATTTGATTATTAATTAAAGAGTTTAATTAATCAATTAAATTAATTGAATTGGATTTACGCATATGCGGGGATCTAACATATCCTGAAATCTAAATTTAAAGATTGGGACTTAATTATAATTAAATAAATATTAATTTGGACTTGTTTAAATATGTGATATTAAGTTCAAGGACTAGATTAATATTTGCCTCTAAATGCATTCAAAGATAGGTCATGAGGTGGACCATATATATTGATAAAGATGGGCTATGAGATGGACCATATATATTGATAAAGATGGGCCATAAGATGGACCATATATATATTGATAAAGATGGACTTGAAATGGACTTAGGATGGGGCTTTATTTAAAGAGTCTAAATAAGCCCATAAGTTGTCTAGTTTGGTATGGAGTGGGCCTTCTCTAAGTGTAGAGAAGCCCATAGACCAATAATCTTAACCCATATACATTAAGTGTTAATGATATCAAGGCTAAGGTCATTTATGTAACCAAACATAACTCACTCACTTGTAAAGCAAAGCCATGCATATAGATAGAGTATGAGATACTCAATCTATCAAATGCATGTAGCTTGAGTGTGATACACTCAAGCTATAGCAATGCATGTGGCTTGAGTGTGAGACACTTAAGCTATGGTATTGCATGTGGCTTGAGTATGAGTTTCTAATGCTATTATCAAACTCTTATCAAATTGGTTATAGTTGATAGTTAGTGGAGGGTATAGAGACAACCAAGCCAACTAATGCTAATGCACATTTGAGAGCAAATTTGATATTCTTACAAAAGAGAGAAAAGGATTGAGAGTATCTTCTACCTTCTTCTTTTTAAAGTGTAGAGAATTTAAATATACACAAGAGTTGTGTGCTTTCAAGTTAAAGTCATTGTTGTACAAGAGTTGTACAAGTTCAAATTCCATCATCCATTAGAGGTTGCATCCTTATTCTATACATTCAAGCTTAGAGTGGCTTTAACAAGCTCTTTGGTCAAAAAATAAAAGAGGCTTGTGGGTGGAGCTTCACCATCCTTGAAGATCATCTTTGTGCAACTTGTGTGTTTCAAGCTAGAGGCTTCACATTTGGGGAGTTAGGAGCTTGTAGATCAACATCAACCAAAGCTTATCAAGCGTGCTACTAACTTGGAATTTTATAAGTGTTACCAAACCCTTAGTTTCTAGGTCTTGTATTATGAATGCATGACTTAGTTATTTGTTGACGTATTATGTTGTCCTAGATGCATGTTTAGCTATGTATTTACCATGTGATATGATCTATGGGCATGGATGTATTTAGTCTATTTATAGGCTTAATATACTTCTGAGTTTCAAGAGGTGTCCAATAAGCGATGATATGCCGTCTATAGATTTAAATAACCTAGGAATCTATCTATAGATGTTTAAAAATATTAAAAGTTATTTTAGATTAATCAAAATGCTTATAAATATCTAAAACATATGCTATCAAGCTCATTAAGACAATGGACCTTAAAAATGAGCCTTAGGGATTTAATTTTAAAATGGTGAATTACATTTTTACTCTAAAATTTAATCTAATTCACATTTTTTTCTCTTATTTTAAAATTAAAATTTTTATTCCTCAATTTTTATCTTGTTAAAATTTTAGTTCTTTTGATAGGGTTACGGTAATTTCTTGTATTAAAAATATTTAGATCTTTATATTTTATGAAAATGTACAATTTAATCCCTCTATTTTATAAAAACATATAATTTAATTTCTCTATTTAATTTTTTAATTTTAAAATTTTTAAAAATTACTATTTTTCCAACACTTACACGTAGGGTGAGCATTTGGTTCAAACCGAGCTGAACCGAGCTGATTGCTCACCCCAATCTATAATTTAAGCCAAAATTGAAATTAGAAGCGATTATTCAGTCGGCTATCAGTTAACCGAATGTATATAATAATAATATCTATATACATATATCACAATTTCTTGTTTATCTTAATGGTTGTGTTGCTTGGGAAAAAGGTATTTAACCATAGCTCGATCTTAAGTCTTAAAAATGGAAATAAAATCAAAATGATACAGCGGTGGAACTCAAACTCCAAATGTGTTGGATAAGCGGCAACACATGCATGCACCATTAAACTACATATGATAATCTGTGTACTATCCACACACACGTATGCGCGCGCATATATATATATATATATATATATATATATCAATTAGTTGTCAGTTTAGTCAATTTTTTGAAATTATCAAAAAGTAAAATTGAAATTGAACAGATTTTTTGAAATTATCAAAAAGTAAAATTGAAATTGAACAGGGCTAATTGGTTCAGTTTAATTTTTGTACACTCCTAATTATTAAAAAATAAAACCAAAATTGAACCGAACATACACATATATATCAGTTAGTTGTTGGTTTAATCGATTTTCTCAAATTATCAAAAAATAAAACTGAAATTGAACCAAATGAGTTGATTCAGTTTGGTTTTTATACACCCCTACTTACATATGTTTTTATCAACAGCTTACAATAAAAAATCAAGTTATAATTTGAATGAATTCACTAATTTACTTGATTGCACTTTAAAAATCAAGTTATTCATTTAATGTTTGATTTCAATGACTGCCATTGAATCTTCCAATCTGGCAACCACCGGCCACTGCCGCCACTAGGCCGAACTCAAATCTAGCTATAGTTTTTCGATTAGCCTCGCCTTCATCCAATGATGGTTTACCTTTGAAGCTTCGCCGTTTTTGGTAGAAATTTGATCGATCTACATAATTACATTTAAAAATTATAATTAGAGTCCAGGGCACTGTTATTTGTATGTTTGTATTGTTAGTTTAGTCAGATAACGTAATTAGTGACAGCGCGGTGGGCCCCACCCGTTGTTGGTGACGTGAATTACTCAACCAAAATTTTGTGAACTAATTTTAATAAATAGTATAAATTGTGCCAAGTAATTTTCATTATTGGAGCGAAGATTGTTTCTTTATCATTGTGCGATAAAAATTTTAGAATAATTTCGACAAAAATTATTTTATTTCTGTTTAAATTAATTTAGTTCATCGAAATTATTTTAATAGTCTGAAAATGCATATTTAAAACTTAAATAAATAAGTTCTCTGTGGCGTTTGCATGTCAATTTAAATATTTTTTAATTTTTGATAATTTTCTAGAATTTATATGAATGATTTAATTGCTTATTTAATTATTATTCCACATGTTGAAGTCTTAAAGAGCAGGAAATACAACTCCTGAGTAGGCGCGACCACGTCGGCTAGAAAATGAGTTTGAGCATTTATTAGGAATAAAATAAGAAATAAGATAGTTTTAAGTGATCAAATAAAAATTAGATATTATGGTGTGATTTGGTCAAAAAGTTAGGTATCATGACTGAAAATTATACCATCATCATGCTAATGAAGATCACTCCACATTGTTATAAATGAAACTTATTATGACATGTTAAATTAATAGTGAAAATTGTAGTAGTTCATCAACCTAGAAAAGAAGTTATCCATATTTTTTAAAAATTAAATAAAAAACATGATATTTCTCTTCATATTATTCACATAATAATAGAAAATTAATGTTCCATACAACAATCTTAAATTATATCTATCATATGTATAAAAAAAATATGTCGTTTTTTTAAAACATTCTCTCATACTTCTTTTTTTCTCTTCGAGGGACTCTGATACTACTTTGTTAATTTTAGTTATAATAAAACATCATAATTATTAGCATTGTAGAATTTTAAAACTTAATATTTCATAATACAACAAAATAAATATAATAAAAATTTTACTTTAATTCGAAAATAAAGTAATTGATGATAAAATTAGTTACTCTCTTATCCCTTAAATCTTACTCACATCTTTTTTATCGGAATTTTAGGTTGTTTTATTTTAGGAGACAGTGAAATCATTTATTTATATGTATTCTCATTTAATCTAATACGTTTATCATGTAACCCTTAAATTAAGATTTGAAAATTAATTTGTACAATTTAATTAAGTATATATTTTTATTTAATTTTAATTAGACTACACTTAATAATTTTTTTTCCAACACAACACTGAAAACATCTCCTTTCAGTAATCAATATCCCCACGACATTGAAATATTATCTACCTGTGTTGCGCTTGTATGCCGGCGCAGGTAAAGGCCCGATGGGGAATATTTATAATTGCAAGTTGGAGGCCTATGGCTCTACTATAGAAGGAAGTACAAAAATATTTCATATGATGCATATGAAAGTGATAATGCACATTTATATACCAGAAAATATATACGGCTGCTTGTAGATTTCGCATATATATCCTACATCGCCAACCGGAAGATGGGCTTTTTCTGCGATCCAATATTCCTACGTTCAGAATGTCGTTTGGACCTGATCAAATGGCTCAAGAGTTTGACATAATGACCCATAATCCCTTTTAGCTTTACTCCTTGCAGACCTTGTTTATGCTTTCTTACTAGTTGCAGCTGCTTTTCTTCTTCTGAGAAGTGCTGCCCAAGCGAGTTTCTGCTTCTAATTTCCTTATTTATTTCTTCAATATTTCCATTGATTAGTTGCTTCAAGCTCTTATGATGCCCGACTTCTTCTTCAACAACTTTTGGAAGAAAACCTTCTTCTCCTTGATCAAGAAAAGCTTCATTTTCTGGAGAACTTGTGCCATTACGCTTGCCTTCTGGCGCTTTCAATGGTTTTCTTGTTCTTTTTGACATGGTAATGTCATAGTGGGGTTTACTTGGAACGCAATGGCTCCCCATTCTTGCGGTCACTTTGAGATTCCGCACAGGAGATGTCCTTTGAGTGGTTGTATGATAATAAGAGACTGAAAATCCATCATCTCGATGTAAAAGGAGATTGTGTTTAAAGGATTGAGTTTACTTAATAAATAATTAAGGGTTGCTCAAAGGCCAAGGCCTACAAAAAGGTGAAATGTCTGTTTTCGGTTGTCCGGCCCTTGCAACCTAAGGATTGTTTTCTTATGAAATAGCTTATATATCATAAATCATCAGAAGATGAAATGACACCACACATCTAGAACTCGTTGTGGTCACTCTTCATCACTCATCAATGCATAATATGAGTCGGTTACTAATAGGCAATGAAGAGCTTTTCGCTGCTCGAAATCTTAATTAATTTTCGGTTGCCCATGTATTTTGAGTAGGTAATCATGAACAGAAACAACTTTTAAAGGCCGTGACGACTGACGACTTGTGTTTTAACTTCTATCACTAAATTACCCGCAGAGCTATAATCAATTTTGAACTACCCAAACTGTCAAACGCAAATCCAAATTTTTATCGCTTTTAAAGAAAAAAAAGTTAACAATAGCCATCAATTTTGCGCCTAAGTAGCTTTCCACACATTGGAAAGTTCTCACCGCACCGAAGTCATATATATTTTTATGGAAAAGTACAAATAACTGCCTTATAGTTTCACTAATTTTCACTTAGAGGATTGTGATATTTTTTGCAACAAAAAGATACATGTGGTTTAGTCTGTTAGTAATTACGGGAAAATCACACTAACACTAGGGTGTAAACGAACAGAACCGCTCACGAGCAGCTCGGAGCTCGGCTCGTTAAAAGCTCGTTCGAGCTCGTATATTGAAGCTAAGGGTGTAAACGAACAGAGCCGCTCGCGAGCAGCTCGGAGCTCGGCTCGTTAAAAGCTCGTTCGAGCTCGTATATATTGAAGCTCATTTAATAAACGAGCCGAGCTCAAACTATGCAAAGCTCGGCTCGTGAAAGCTCGTGAACAAGCTCGAATAAGGGCTCGCGAACCGGCTCGTAATTTTAATGTATTAATAATTTAATTTTAAATATACAATGTATAAATTTTTATTCATTTAAATATTTTAAAAATATATTATTACAAAAAATTATAATTTTATAATAAATTATTTAGTAAATAATTTATTTTAAATTATTTTAATGAATAATATAAATTTATACATTGTATTTTTAGAAATTTTTTTGGCTTGTTTAGGTTCGTTTAAGCTCGTGAATAGCTCGCGAACACTTAACGGCCTAATGAACTCGGTTCGTTTATAAATAAACTAAGTTTGAGTTAGTCAAAATTCGGCTCGGCTCGTTTACACCCATGTGGAATTGAAAAGGATGTAGAGAAACATCTTGCTGGATGGGTGCATCAATAAATGAGTGCTGCTGTGTCTGAACACTAAATCTGCTAGAGATGTGGTCCTCGATCTATTGCATTAAGAAGAGACTGTAATAGCGTAACATAACTTTTCAAAATGCTGGGATAAGCAATGCCAATATAGGAGGGTCATATTATTATCTGACCGAGATTTATTGTTGTCACCTACATAACATTAACAACACTACATGAGTAGGATTTTTAGTTGTAAGTTATGTCTGTTAAATACTTGTGTGTTTTAATTAAATGTCTGTATATGAAGTTTTGCAAGTGAAAGGCAATAGTAATCAATACTTGTGTCTATAGTTAAAAGAGTAGATACTACAACTACAAGCCTCAGAACTCTCCAATTCTAGCTTCATCAATTCTTTATTTTTATTAGTGGTAGAGATTCAAACATTTAATATTGTCCTTCTCAACGAGTTGAGCTATTCATAAGCTACTGAGCTACTAATTATGATTATGATTCAAAATGATAGTTAAATACCATTAAAATAATCCTTATGTTTTTTAAAATGCATATATAATTGTGTGTTTATTCATACTTTCCAAGAAAATAATCAGTTCCAAGCAAAAACATAATTGATTAGAGAAGTGGAGAACAATGTTTTGGATAGGCTCAATAAAAGCATTGGGCTAAAGTGGACATATAAGAAGTTCAGTATAGGTTTGGAAGCTATGTGAACATGTGCATGGCTTATATGGGAAATTGGATCCTTTATGCTATAGCCCAACATGGTGCACGAATTTTTATCCTCCCCGAGTTCTATTCTACCAACAAATAAATATGTGCATGGATTCTGAGTTTCTGACGCCACAACGAGGCTTGACCATTATACTAAGGTGGTATTTGATAACACCACTTAATGCTGAAAATTAATATATTTAATACTTAATTATTTTAAGTTGGTTTGATAATTTACAATGGGCTCAACTTAAATTATTTAATTAAGTTAAAAATTACTTAAAATAATAAGTTAAAATTTTTTAATTAAAATATCTACTGAACATGTTAAATTATTAAGTTTTACAATTTTTTTATTAGATTGACTATTTTGTCTTTATTATTTAAAAATTATTATTCACTTATTAATATTACAAAATTAAATAGTAAAATTGATCACTTTTATAATTTAATTTTCAACATTTATAGTTATCAAATAAATTTATTTAATTCAGTACTTAAAAAGTTCAGTATTTATTATATTCAGCATTCAACAATTAATTTTCAGTTTTATCAAATACCACCTAAGACTAAGACACCAAGAGGGATTACTGTTCTATTACTGGATGGAAAATATTTGTCTTCAAGAGAATAAATATAGCTATAATCATATAAGCATTTAACTCATTACTCACATATAAAGTGTTTAATATATGTTATTGTTCGTCTAACAGTTGTAGCACATATGAAGTAAACAAGTTAGTTTTGAGTGAAATGGCATAAATACTTTAATTTTAGCATGTATAATGTAGCTTTTGCACTTGCCACTCGAAAAAAAAAAGGTTGCTACATCAATGATTCCATATATAAAAAAAATGACATCAAAGCATAAGATATCAAGAAGAATCCATTGAAGCATCTTCCTCCACAGAAGATCGATGGAATATCTTTGCGTGGGCCATATATATATATCAGTTTTATAATATATCTTAAAGCGAAAACACCTTTCGAAGGGTAGTTTTGGCTAAGGCATCGGTCGATTCGGTCAAAGAACCACCAAAACCGACCAAGAAAGAATTGTGACCAAAACTGAATTGAATCGTAGAAAAATCAAATTTAACCGAACCAATTCAGTTCGGTCGGTTAACCGAAAGTTTTAAATAAAATTTTTATTTTTTATTTATTATTTTATAATTTTTTAAGCTTATTCTTTAATTATATAACTAAAAAAGTATTTTTTATTTATAATTTTAATATTTATATATAATTTTTTCTAATTAATATATTTTATTTAATAATTTTATAAAAAATATATGTGTGAATCGGTTGGTTCAGTTCTTTTCAGTTTTTCAACTTAAAAACCGAAATTGAACTGAACCAGTCGATTATATATTTTCAAAAATTGAACCGAACCTATATATAACCAAACCGAGCCAATTGATTCGGTTTTCAATTTTTTTTGCTCACCCCTAGTTTTGGCCGATAAAAACTCAAAGGGTTAACACTGTTATAAAAAATTTGCAAGTACAAATCATGAGAAATTTGAATTTTTTAAAATAAAATTTTGAATTTAAATTTTATATATGAAAAATCAGGTGTCAAGACAGCTTTATTTCCCTTATAAAGTTCATTCAGTTTAAACTCTCGTATGATTACTTGATGTCGAGGTATAAAAAAAACTGCAAGCTGCAATGCATTACTCAAGGTTTGGTTGGATATATATATATATATTTTGTCAAAAGTATTTATATACAAGATACAATTATTTGCCATTAAGATTTAAGTGAAATACATCAAACTAGTTCAATATTACAATTCCAAACATATATACAAACTTCAAATTTACAAATGCAAATTAAATACACTAAATACATTCATCTAACATATGTGAGATTTGAATCCATAACCTACAGTCATGTAGCCCCAATGTGATGGAGTTTCTTAGTCACGTGATGGTAAATGTTAACATTTCATTATAAAATAGGCAAAAGGAGACCAGAATATACAGTGGGGCATATCATACCAACTTGCGTTCACAGAAGTTTGTGTCATTGTGTGTACTATATGAGTATATATATATATAATATATTTGCTGGCTGCAGTTCTTAGAATCTTAGAAAATGTAGAGTTGCTTGCGAGTTGCGGCTCTTAATAAACTTTCAAATAACACTATAATATGAGGGCAGACTAAGCAATGTATAAATGCTTTTTATATCATAACATTCTTGAAATTTGAAGTAGCCTCAGCCGAGCGCATACAAAATTGCTGCATGTGGAAAAGTTAGTTGTGCTGACAGATAATCATAGCTATATATCTATGAGCCTGTCGCCCCTATAACCTCTATACATATATTATTGTTTTTTCGGTTAATATTAGAGGCCGAAACTGTATTATTATT
>CATIWO010213612.1:0-18583 GCA_949673435.1 Macaranga tanarius
TTAATAATTACAACTAATTAATTACATACGTAGTTTAATATTAAGTAAATAAAATTTAAATTACTAAGTATTTTATATATAATCAAATTAAAGTAACTAACTAACTCTAGTAAAAATTATATATATATATATATATATATAATCAAATTATTATAAGTTATTATAAAAATTATATATCAATAAGAAATTATATACGTCGACAATAATTCTTTTTAAATTATTAATAATTATAATTTATAACCTAATTAACTTTATTAATCTAAAAACAAACTACCTTAACCTAACAAAAATACTACTTTAACATACCTTAAGGCTTAAATGGTATGTGTTCTCTCTATCTTCTTCTGATCACATGTTATATATATATAAGGAAGAGACAAAAAAATAATATATATATATAATTAGTAATTTAAATTACTAATTGTACGTTAATATTAAGTAATATTATTGCAAAAATACGTAGTTTTGAATCAAAATTATATAGTTTTAACATCTAACATAAATAGTGAATTAAACCTTATCAACTATAATTTATATTAATTATATTGTGTATACTACTAATCTAATATTAAGTCAATAAAAATAATTTAAATTAAATAAATTTTATATAATATTATTTTACATTATTATTAAATATATAAAAATTAAATTACAAATTATTGTAATTTAATGTTAAATAATACAATTGCAAAACTAAGTAGTTTTGAAGCAAAACTAAGTAGTTTTACTTTTAACATTATTACAATTATATATTTTAGAATTAGTTTTACTCTTTTTATTCTTGACATGTAGTGCAGTTGTTAAATTTTGTGGTTATTTAACTAAAAAAAAATATTTATGTAACATCTTAGTTCAAGTTTATTAATTTATTATTATTTTTAAATAGGTTATAAAATAATTTTTTTATTATTTTATTTGTTGATAATAAATATATATTTAATTAATAATATAAATTTCCGAATTCCCGAACAGTACCGTTCCCTACCGATCCGTTCTGAAAGAATCGAATCTTTTTACCGAACCGGACCAAAAAATCGGTATGGCACGGTATCCCCGTACCAAACCGTACTGAAAAATGGTACTGGTATTGGAGATTTTATTTTTAAAATCCCCGAAATATGGTACTGTACTGGAGATTTTTTTTCCCCGGATTCCCTGAACCGTGCTCACTATTAAGTAATACGCTTGTTTAGGAAGAACTATAATATTCCTAAAGAATACAAGCTTTTCAAGGCCTACTCCCATATTAGGGCCCATTATACCCCAAACAAGGAAGTCAACTGTAATAGAATAGTTGTTTATGTGGATCAACTAGAGCGAGGCCTTTGGTTCCCTCTAGACTCTTTCCTAAAAGACTCTTTCATGCTTATGCTATATCCCCAGGACAATTACATCCGAATAGGTATAGATTTCTAACAGCCTTTTGTGAGTTGGTTCGTTCACAAAGTCGCGAACCCTCAATACATATGCATAGATATATGTTCTCTTTAATAAAGAAGAAATGTGATCTGACTTATTCTATGTCTAGCATACCTGGCTTTGGCTTATTTAAAAAATTGGCTGATATTAACCAATCATAGAGGAATCGGTTCTTTTTCATTGAGCATGAATCCGACTTTCTTAATATTCCCACCGTATAGGCAAACGAAGCCTATATTATAAAATGTTCTTCGGAGCTTATACAAAACGATCTTCCTCTGCTTGTCGAACTTTATTCTCGATGTTTTGTGGCGGAGCCTTCCACTTATACCTATATTGAGAAGTTCATTTATAGAAACGAGCATCCATCAGATGCTGCTGTTTACAATATCGTAAGAGAAATTCCTGAATTCGGAGGTATTTTTGTAACTCCTTTTGTCTTTATGTAGATGGCTAATATCATTGATGATTTTATGGAGGGTATTGATGATTATGTAGATGAGGCGCTAAAACTTGATGATCACCCAGAAGATCCGCTAAGTGTTGAAGATTACGGTATTCTACTATCTCCCAAAGCTATTGCCAATCCTTCGGATAAACCAAAGGGAAAATGACCCAGGGGCTCCAAAGATACCTAAAAACCTACCGTAGATGGGGGTGAGATTCATTTCAAGCGATCGAGAGTTAAAGGATGCCCTAATCTTGTCCTTTATTTTGAGAGTCGTGTTGAGAATTCGAGCATCATTAACCTGATTGTTCGAGGTCATCATTCAAAATGCTTACGACTGAAGAGAGATATGGCTAAATGGGATTGTCTTGATGAAAATGATCTTAAAAGCTAAGTGTTCTTAAGTCTGATTGAGGTAATCAGCTTTTTCTATATTTGACAAATAATTATTCTTTATGAAGTTAACTTTTGTTTCCTTTTGACAGGCTGCACAAGGAATCCTAAAGATGGATGATGTTCATTTTATTCATAGGAGCAAATGCAACCTAAATAAATAAAGTGTTAATGAACTAAAGATTGATCTCGAGAGTGAGCTCCGGGGAGTGAAAGAAATTCTTAACACTGTCCAGACCGAGAGGGATACTGTTCGATCTGAGAGGGATATCACTCTTTTGAGCTTAGAAAAGGAGAAAAAGGAAATCGAGGATCTTCAAAGTTCTCTCTTTTGATTAAGTAAAAGAGTGGCTGATCAAGATACTAAGGTTTAGCAACTGAAAGAGTCTCGTCAGGGTGAGAAAAAGTATTTCCAAGGGATTACGGCTGACTTTGTGTAGGCGCTGAAGGTAGAGTGCCAAAGGGTACTCATGCAGCAACATTCTGATCTTGACTTCACCCCAATCACTAAGATAACACTTCACGAATTGGGAGAGATGGTTAAGAAAGAGAGATCAGTTGTGGTCTCAAGTTTGAGGAGTCAATTTATAGATCCTGCAGGTCGTGCTGCTCAGAATATTACTGGCGAGTCTTTTAGTGCTGAGGATATTCGTAATGAGGATTCCATTGCTTTTGACAAAGCCCCCGTTCTTGCCCTTCTGACCCAGAAAGATTCGTAGATTAATGTAATAGCTATGTGTCAGGAGCTTTATTATCCTTTTGAATCTTTTTTGTAAAAGATCATTCGTTAATAAGATTTGACCCTTTTCATAAACTCGGTTATTTTTGTCGATTATCTTTTCTAGTTCACCTTTTCTATGATTATTGGGAATTTATGAGTTTTTTTTATGAGTTATTTACTCGAATGCTTTTAAGTACGAGCCTTTTTACGAGTATTTAGAGTTCATTGTTGATTTGTACTAGTCCTAGGAAGTCGTTTATGAGTACTAGGGACTTGTATGCTTTGTGTGCTGAATGGATTTTTTTATAAGTGCTAGGGACTCATTTACGAGTTCTAGGGACTCGTATATTTTATGGGCACAATGGGCTCGTTTGTGAGTGCTATGGACCCGTTAACGAGTACTAGGGACTCATATGTTTTATGAGCATAATGGGGTCGTTCGTGAGTACTAGGGACTCGTATGTTTTATGAGCACAATGGGCTCATTCGCGAGTACTAGGGACTCATATGTTTTATGAGCACAATGGGATCATTCATGAGTACTAGGGACTCATATGTTTTATGAGCATAATATGCTCATTCGTGAGTACTAAGGACTCGTATATTTTATGAGCACAATGGGATCGTTCGTGAGTACTAGGGAATCGTATGTTTTATGAGCATAATGGGCTCATTCGTAAGTACTAGGGACTCGTATATTTTATGAGCACAATGGGCTTGTTTATTCTTTTTATTTCTTTGCTTGCAAATTACAAGTCTATTTTGAGTTTACTAACTCAGTTATTCTAGACATCTACTGATAGTATTTCCTTAAATTGTCTACATTCCAATATCTAGGAATGTTATTATTCTTCATATTGGCGAGTCTATAAGCTCCTTTATTGGTTGTTTCAATGACCTGGTATGGGCCTTCCCAGTTTAGTTCCAGCTTTCTGGTTCCTACATTTCCCTTTCTAATCTCGGTGTTTCTTAGAACTAAGTCTCTGATCTTGAAGGTTATTGGATGAACCCTTTTGTTGTGATATCAAGCAACTTGTTGTTGTCTGGCTTCTACTACAACTACATCTTGTTCCCTCCTTTCTTCCAACAGGTCTAATGAGATCCTGCAATTATTTCTATTTTCTGGTTTGTCGAGGTCTCTGGAAACTTTTAATGAAAGAGATCATATCTCGACTAGTATCACAGCATCCATTCCATATGCTAGGCGAAAGGGTGATTCTCCTATAGTACTTCTTGGAGTAGTTCGGTATGCCCAAATGACATTGAATAGCACATCTGCCCAGTCCCCCTTATTATTATCAAGACGCTTCTTGATTCCTTGTAAGATAATACAATTAGTTACCTCCATTTGTCCATTCGTCTATTGATGAGAAACAGATGTAAATTCTAATTTTATATGGAGATTAGAACAGAATTACTTAAACTTGGTGATGTTAAATTGTTTTCCATTATTTATAATGAGTGTATGGGGATCCCGAATCTGTATACTATTTCTTTCCAAAAGAAGCTGCGAACCTTAGCTTCAGTTATGGTGGGAACTGCTTCGACTTCGATCCATTTAGTAGAATGGTCTATAGCCACAATGATGAATTTCCACTGTCCTGATGTCAAAGGAAATGGTCAGATTATATCCATCCCCCAAACAGCGAACGGCCATGGGCTGCTGATTGGACTTTGTATATGAGCAGGTGAATGTACTAAGTGTGAATATCTCTGACATTTGTCACAGCTTTGTACCAACGTCTGTGCATCTTGTGACATTATAGGCAAATAGTATCCCTATATAAGGACTTTTTTAACTAAAGTTGCCTGAGCCTCATGAGCTCTGCATATTCCGTCATGTATCTCTCTAAGGACATAATTTCCTTCCTTAGCTGATACGCATTTGCTCCATGGGTGACTAAATGATCCGTGATACAAATTTCCATCCTGTAATGAATATTGAGCTGCTTTGGTACGAATTTTCTTAGCCTGACCCTTGTCATCAGGTAATTTTCCTAAAACAAGATACTCGGCTATAGGTTTCATCCATTCAGCTATCACACATGTGGCAAGCACTTTATTCTCTTCTATTGATGGATTACTGAGCTCTTTCTTTCGCTTGAGATTTTGAAATGTAGATCTATTTTCCGCTACGGATTTTGCCAATGAATTGGCTTTGTTCTCACTTCTTGGGATTTGGACTAAGCTCCATTGCCCTATATTTTCTTCCAACTTTTGTAGGAGTTCATGAACCCTTTCTGAATACTTGAACATATTCGGATCTTTTGTTTCGTAAGTCCCTTTTAGCTGATTGACTACAAGTTGTGAATTGCAAAATATTTCAAGGCTTTTTGCCATTATTTCATTTGCCAACCTTAATCCGGTGATCAAAGCTTTGCACTTTACTGCGTTGTTCATGGCATGATAAGTCAACCCGACAGCATATTCGATCTGTATCTTTCTAGGTCCTACTAAAATTATTGCTTCACTAGATCCTTACTTTCTGGATGCACCATCTATATACATATGCCATAGGGTTTTTGCATTGTTGAATCCCTCGACTTCAGTTATTTCTTGTATGAAATCAGAAGACACTTGGGCTTTTATTACTGTTCAAGGTTCGTATGATATGTCATGCTCCTCCATATGTACTGACCATTGGATGAGCCTTCTAGATGTCTTCGGTCTTTATAAGATATTCCTGAGAGGCTAGTTTGTTCTTACCACAATCTTATGAGCTTAAAAATAGTGTCAAAGCTTCCTTTTCGTGTGCACCAGGGCCAATGCGAGCTTATCCATCTTGGGATAACAAATTTTAGATCCTTTAAGACCTTACTGACGTAGTAAATTGGGTTTTGCTCTCTCTTATCATCTCGAACTAGCACTGATGCTAAAGATTCGTTGCCCACTGATAGATTAAGGTATAGTGTTTCTACTAGAACCTTTTGATGTCTTCGAATGCTAACTGACAATTGGCGTTCCATTCAAATTTCTTTATGTTCTTCAAAGCTTGAAAGAAGGGAAGGAATTTTCTAGCCGAATAAGACATGAACCTTCCTAATGCAGTGATTCATCCATTTAATTTATGGAGTTCGTTTAAGGTTGTTGGAGGTTTCATATTAATGATTGCTTCCATATTTTTTGGGTTTGCTTCAATTCCTCTTTGTGAAATCATAAATCCTAAAAATTTCCCTACCTTTACCCTAAAAACACATTTATCAGGATTAAGTTTGACTTTATACTGATCAAGCTTCTTTAGGATTCACTCTAAGTCTCTAGAATGGTCTTCTTCAATTCGGCTTTTCATAATCAGATCATCCATATATACCTCTATGGTTTTTCTTATATCTTCCTTGAATATGAAATTCATGAATCTTAGATATGCAGCTCCTGCATTTTTGAGACCGAAGGGCATTACATTGTAATAATATAGCCCTTGATGAGTTATGAAGGATGTCTTTTCTTGATCTTCCTTCTTCATGGGGATTTGGTGGTATCCCTGAGCTGCATCAACGAAGCTATACATTCCATGACAAGTAGTTGAATCCACCAACTAATCTATAGTTGGTAAAGGGTAACTGTCTTTGGGACATACTTTGTTCAAGTCTATGTAATCTACGCACATTCGACACTGCCCATTTGACTTTCATACCAGCACTATATTGGCGACCATTCGGGATACGAGACCTCCCGAAAAAATCCTGCTTCTATCAATTTGGTGGTTTCAGATGTTATAATCTTTTGTCTTTCCATAGCGAAGTTCCTTTTCTTCTATACCACCAGTTTGATTGAGGGATCGATATTTAAGCTATGAGCAACCACATTTGGATCAATTCCTACTATCTCTGATGCTTGAGTTACAAAAGTACCTTCGTGGCATTATAGTACTCGTTCAATATCCTTTTTTATTTAGTCTGAAATTTCTCCACCGATCTTTATGATCTTCCCGTTAACAAGTTCCACTTTGCTCAGCTCCTCTACTGGCTCAGGCTTTACACCCTATTTTTCAATAGGCCTCTAGTTCATCTTTAGTAGCGAGTTGATAGCATTGCTTGGTGGCTTCTTGATCTCCTCTGATCACAATAACTCATCTCGGGTTAGGGATTTTTATTGTTAAGTATCTAATACTCGTTACTGCTCCTGTCTCACATAGAATCGGTCTTCCAATAACTCCATTATAAGCCAATCGAGTATCTACTATATTGAACAAAGATTTTATTGCAATGTGCTCTTCCAAAACTCGATCTCCAAATTTAATGTTAAACTCAACATTACCCATTGGTTGAACCGTTCCTCCGTATAAACTAGTTATCGGATTAATGATAGGTTTTAGCTCTACTGACGAGCCTCCTATTGCTCAAAAAGCTTCCTAAGTTAAAACATTGATTACACTTCCATCATCTACGACCATACATTTTACTAAGTAATTCTTGATGTAAGTGCTAACTACGAGTGCATCATTATGAGGTTGTTTAACATGGAGTCCATCCTTCGGACTGATACTGATGGTTGGCATGGGCGAGCTGACTCCTACCATGCACATCTCTCTCCTTGATCTCTTCTTTTTTCCTCTTGATGTTGATTTGCCACAAATAATCATATTTATCACTCCTGATACATCTCTATGATTTTTCTTAGTGTCTTCATATTTGTCAGTCTGAGTATCCAAACTTCATTGTCGTTTTAGAGCTTCTTCCATAAATTTCTTCAGAGAACTTGCTCTCACTAATTGTTCTATCTCAAGCTTAAGGTCTCGACATTCATCTGTGTCATGACCATGATCTCGGTGATATCAACAATACCAGTTCTTGTCCCTTATTCCGGTATAATGTGGATCGAGATTTTGAGGAGTCGGTATGTCTATTCTATTTTGCTTGATCCATATCAGGATCTCCGCTTTGGGGGGGTTCAAAGGGGCATACCTCTTATCATCATTTATTAAGCCAATATTAGAGTTTTACTCCTTCTTCGTGTCTTTTTTCTCATCTTTTCTTTTCACACCTTTTTCTTCACTTTCTTTTCTTTTCATCTCTCTTCTATCTACGTCTAAATTGATAAGCTTTGTTGCAATAGCCATTGCTTCTGGAAAAGTTTATGGTTTCTTTATCATTATTTTATCTCTGAGCTTTCCTAGCTTTGTTCCATATTTTAGTGCCTCTATTGCTGCTTCATTACTCAGGTACTCTATTTGTATAGTAATTTTATTGAATCTGTCAAGATAGCTTCGTAGTGTCTCATTATCAACTTGCTTACAGAGTCGTAAATCGTTGATATTTTTCTTAGGCAGAATGTTTGTGATGAACCGAATCCTAAATTGTTCCACTAATTCCTTAAAGGTAGCTATAGAGTTTTTTGGTAGTCTATAAAACCATCTCTGAGCTGTATTCGTTAACGTAGTAGGAGACACTCGGCATATGATGGCATCATTAACATTCTGTAACATCATCTTCATATAGAACATTGAGACGTGAGCTATAGGATCACCTGTCCTATCCTATCATATTGATCTAAATGTGGAACCTTGAACTTGGAAGGTATTAGCTTTGCCATTATGGTATTAACAAATGGAGTGCTTCCATCTACAATGCATTCCTCTATTTCATCAGGTCTGGTTCGAACCTTGTGCATTGCTTCACATAACTGACGATTGAGCTCGGTTCTCTCTCTCATAGGAACATTAGATTTTGATACTTATTCTGAGTTGGATTCCTATCTTCGACTCCTATGTTCACGTGATTCACCTTACTCGTTATGGTATGGTAAGTGTTTGATTTTCGGAGTGTTAATGGTTGCTCCAATGGGTGCTGTGGATATAGGAGTAGAGGCTCCGACAATCGGAATATCAGCTGCTGCCCCTTGAGTTAAATATGATAATTGTTATTGCACCATGTAGAGCTAAGTATTGAGACTACTAATTAATGCCTCCTTCAATAACGGTGCTAGATTCGGTGGAATTGGGGTTTGACTTGTTCCAACCAAGTTAGGTAGAATTGAAAATTCAAGTAGATTTGGAAAAAGAACGGTTGGAACGGGCCTGGATATATGTTGAAAAGGAGAATAATATGATGGGGATGCTTCGATTGTTATTCTGGGCTATAAATTATTGGGTAAATTTGACGGTTCAGATCTAAAGGGTTGTGAGAAACTAGTCCCTTGAGCTGTCAACGGAATGGTTGGAGTAAGAACCACCGTGCTGGCAGATGTTCCTCCTTGAAGAGGTGGAGGCTCTGACATATTTGCCATACCAATATTTTCACAAGGAATTGACAAATTTTGAACTGGAAAAAACAAAGAATTATGATTTTCCCACAGACAGTACCAATTGATGAATGTGAATCTCCCTCTTGAACCTGCAAGCACAGAGAAAACCAAGATGAACCAGGATCTTTGATCCGTAGGCTCTCTGATGCTTAAGTTAGAGGGAAATATATTAAAGATAGATCTAATAATGAGAAATATAAGCCTATATATAGGCATAGAAGAGATATACCTAATCTCACTCAATTTGGTATATTAAGAATCCTTGTCCTTTACTAATTAAATAACTTTATCTTTATCATATAATAATTCTATAAGGACACTAAGTCCTTTTTAGTCTTGGACTGCTGGGCTTGGACCCATATAGGCCTTTTAGGACTATCATTAAACAAAGGAAGTGTGTAGACAAGATGTAGAGAAGATAGAGGAATTTAAGAATATGTATGCAAAAGTGAGGTGTTATAGTATTTCCTGGGTACTATGTGAATGGATATAAGTTTCATACATTGGGATGTGGATCAAATAAATCAACTATAAATAGTTGAGTGTGCATACATGATTCTAATTTTAGTGCAACTGAATTGGACTATTATGGTCAATTAATAGAGGTTTTATAGTTGGAATATCTTACATTACCAATCAAGAGAGTCATATTATTCAATTATCACCGGTTTGATCCAACCCCAAATTTAGGCACAAGAAATCACTACCATTATAAGCTTGTTGATGTGAACCACATAAGAAAATTCAATAAATATGAACCATTTATTCTGGCAGAGGAAGTGATGCAGGTCTATTACGCATCTTATTCAAGCACAAGGAAAAAACATGTGTAATTAGTGGGTTATTTGCAAGATTAAAGCTAGGGGTGTTGTCAAAGTGGTTGTGTCATCTATAACTTTGTTATCAAATGCAAGAGCATTCTAAGAGAATGATATACAAACCATAATATTGATATTGAAGCAAATGAAGAACCTCAGTCATTAGTTGATCAAAGTTATTCTTTTATAGAGATTAATGATATAGAACTTGAAGAAAATGAGGAGGTAGAAATAGAAATGGAGTCAGATGAAGAATTAGATGATGATGATAATGTTATTATTGATTAAAGATTGATTGCCAAATTAGCAATATGAATATATTTATAATATTTTTCAATTACTTATACTTTTATTTGCTTTTATATTCTTTATTGATAATATAGGTTAACTAATTATATTAGAATTTTGTTGAGACATGTGTATTATAAATGTGTTATTTTGTAATATAGTCATTGCAGGTATGAGAGGTGGCCATTCTAGAAGTTAGAGAGCTCATTTTGTAAGTCGAGGGGTACCTGCACCAGCCTTACACCTTACCGCACTGTTATCCACTGGCCTACCAGCTCTAGGTTCACCACCTAGGTTGGATATAGAGGACTTACCACCAGCTGTCCCACGAAGATGTACTATGAAGAGTATATCAATAGCTGCTAGGAATACCACGTATGATTTAAATTATTTGTTTTTACACTTATTTGGGTGGGCTGCTTACAGGATAGTTTATATTATATAGCTTTAACATTTGCATTATTACTTAATTTTTTCAACTAGGTTTCTACTAAGTGCTTCAACTGACATTACTAAAATATTCAAAGAGGGACTAGAAAAGGAAAGTGTAACATGGAAGTTAGTGCCTAACAACACTAAAGAGTTTTATTGGGAGGAATTTAAGGCATAAATTAACTGCTTTATGTAAAAATTCCTCACATTGCAATTTCTTGTTCTCATGGATGTTATTAGTTACTCTTATAGCTGTATTTTTAATGATAAATATTTTTCACCTTCTACGTATTTTGTTCAGATTTGCATAGAAGTTCTGTTTATAGTAGAATAATAAGTGAAGTTTTGTTCAGATTTGTTCAATTTTGTATTTTGTTCAGATTTCCATAAAATTTTTATTTATAGTAGAATAATAAGTGAAGTTTTGTTCAAATTTGTATTTTGTTCAGATTTGCATAGAAGTTTTGTTCAGATTTGCATAGTGTTTATTTGAGTCATATTATTAGTGAATGAAGAGGATTTTGGTTATAATAAGATTGAAATTGAGTACTGAACATGCTAGCTTTTTTAATTTGCAAATAAATTATTTTGAACAGAATATCTGACCATTAATAGGTCATAATAGTAAACATTAAGAAAATCTTACCATTAGTTTCTTCCAACATGTCTTTTTTTTGTTTATTTTATTTGCTTTTACAAGTGTTGCATTTGAAAAAGTAGTGAATACTAATCTCTATTCCTTGATTTATTCTCTATTCTTAAAGCTGCAATATTAGTTGTTGCTACTGTAATAGTATTCCTACTACTATGAATATTGTTGTTTGGATTACTGATTTTGTTTATTGTATGTGTTTTTGGAGTTGTAGTTGGTTGTGTTTAGTTTTAAGTTGTTGTGTTCTTTTTTGATTTTATGTTTTTTGGGTCTTGTTCATTTTTTTTGTCTAAGCCAAGTTGTCTACTTTATGCTTTAGAGATAATGAGAACAAGAGAGAGCAAGAGAGCTAACTTGAGAAACATGGTTGGATTAGACATTTTTTTGTGAAATATGAAAAGTTATGTGTTTCTAGTTATGTGTTTCTCTTATGTATTATAGCTTGTTGACTAAACTGAAGTGATATTTATGTGGAAGAATAGAGCATAAGCCAGGTAGGTCTTCTGAATGTGGTAGGTCAAAATTTTGTTTATTCATTTTTTTTGTTGTCTCATCTGTTTCCATTTTATACTGCAATTGTGTTAAACTAAGGCTTTACTATTAAAATTGCCAGATTTCTACTTTGGAGAATTTAAAAGACTTCAACTTAGTAAAAACCTTCAATTTGCATTCATATTTATTCTTCACTCATGTTATATTAAATGTTTTTATCTCCATGGACATTATACCTCAAATGGCTTAATAATTTAGACTAAATAAGAAAAAAGAACTTACTACTCAAAATGACATGAGATTGTAGAAAATGTGACAACTGCCTCTAATTGTTCTTTGTGCAATTTCTAGCTTTTAGTTGAGTAATTTGAATTATTGGAGTTCTTGCGGTTTGGGTATCTATGATTCATGAGGTAGTAATAGTGTTTAGGATAAAATGAAAGGACTATTTTCTTATACCAACTTTTCATAAATGCCATATGCAATGAAGCAAAAATGACATAACTGCAGGTTTTTCACTCAGAATGGTTTCACCTATCTCTCAAATTATATTTCCATGTTAAGTTGTAAAGATAGAGGAAGAAAAATAGTCATTTATAACCTCATATTACTGAATTATCAAGGTGTGAATATAGGGCAGGCTATGATCCATAATTCTAGGTGTTAGGATGCAAAATAGCATAGCTCTTTAGGGTAGTTATGCTTTACTTTTCCTTAGTTTTTATTTATGTTTGTTTGATTATTGCATTGCTACTTTTACCTTTTGTTTTTCTTATCTTAACTTTGTGTTTTGTAGGTTCTCTTAGGCTTAATTCATATATGGAAGTGCATTTTGATGCTCTAGATTAAACAATGGTGCAAGAAAAGCCAAAAGAAGAATGAAGTGAAGTGTACCAAGTCGTTACCAGCATGTTGAGTCGTGACCAAGAGCTTCAATGCCGAGAAGTGTGATTACCTGTCACCATGGTGTTGACTTGTGATAGCAAGGAAGCGTACCGACTCACCATTGTTGTGCTGAGTCATGGCAGAGGACTACTGTGCCGAGTCTAGTCTGAGTCGGTACAGTGGCATAGAGTAGTTTCCACTTCTCTTCATTGTACCCTTTCATGGAAACACCCATTTTGAAGGAGCAAGAGTTGGAAAGTTTAGGGGCCTATAAATACATAAACTTAAACTTCATTATGTATGAAAAATACTTAGTTTTTGATTAGAAAGTAATTAGTAATATTTAGTTTTATTTGTTAGAAGAAAGACTAAGTGTTATGAAGAAATTCATACTTTAAGACACTTTCAAGGAGACAAGGAAGATAGCCAAGGAGGCTATTTAATATCAAGTAACTACTAGGAGAGCATTGGAGATTTGATCAACACATTTTCTATCTCTTTTTGTATTTAGTTTACTTGATGTTTAGATTAGTTTCATGTGGTTATTTGATAATTATCAATATGTATATTGGCTAATTCTTTATTTATTAATATTGCAACGATGAGTTGATCTTATGAACTACCTCTTTATTTCCTTTATAATACATGAATGATTTGATTTCAAAGTGTTTAATTGTGTTATATATGTTTGATCACCATATATGATATGTTAATCAAGGGTTCACAATGAGAGTTGGGATTGTTGGTGGAAAGACAATTGAATTCATTTAAAGGATAGGAGAGTACTTGGAGACAAGAAATCCACTTTGAGAGGTTAAAGAATTGGAAAAGAACCTTATGGTTTTTATTTATCTCTACAATGACATGAGAGTGCTTGTAGACTCTAAATGGAAATACCCTTATTTGACAATGAGAGTTGCTCTTAAAAAGTTTAGGTCACATTCTCCATTCATTACATGTGTTTATTAATTTTAGTTCTTTTATTAATTCTGAATTGTAGTTCTAATGAACACTAATTGAATTTGTTATTAGATAATTTAGATTAAATAGTGTAATTCATAATTCTTTAGTAATTTTAGATTTAGTTAGAATCATTCAATATCTTCTACTATAATATTTTGCCTATCCATCTAAGTATCTACTTAGTTAATACAAAATTGCTCCAAATTCCCTAATGTTCGACACCTTTACTTGCTCTATACTTAGTCTTAGAGACTAGGATAATAAGTTTGACCCATACCAAATTTTGGCACCGTTGCTGGGGAATTTGTTTAGAACTTTTTATTAAATTAGGGTAGAGAAAGGTTGTTTCAGGCCTTAATTTTATTTTTGTTTTTATAGATTTGAAATTGTTGTTTTGTGATTGTTTGATTGTGATTTTACTCATGATGAGGCTTAGTAGAAGTGCTAATGATATTCTACATGTTGATCCTGAAATAAAATTAACTTTACGTACTTTACGTAGGGAATAAAGGCAAAGAAGAGTGAATCAACAAAATTTGAATAATATGGCTAATCCAGAAAGAAGAACATTAGGCAATTTTTCCATGCCTGACATAATGGGTAGTTTTGGAAGGATTGTGGCTCTAGCCATTGCTAACAATAACTTTAAAATCGAGCCAAGCATCATTCAAATGGTGCAAAACAATCAGTTTGGAGGTCGACAAGGAGAGGATCCATATGCTCACAAATTGACTTTTCTCAATGTGTGTGCAACCTTCAAGATCAATGGTGTGAAAAATGATGAAATAAGACTTAGGCTTTTCCCATTTTCAGTCAAGGAGAAGGCATAACTTTGGCTTACTAGTTTGCCTAGTGAATTAATCACAACATGGGACTAATTGAAGCAAACATTTCTCCATAAATATTTTCCACTACACAAGACCGCCAAGTTTTATAATGAGATCACTACTTTCAAGAAAAATGGAAGTGAGACAATCTATATGGCTTGGGAGAGATTCAAGGAACTTCAAAAGAATTGCCCACATCATGGCTTGCCAGATTGGATGATCCCTCAAATTTTCTACAATGTGTTGATGGATGAGAATAAAGAATATTGTCAATATAGCCTTTAGTGGTAAATGGATGGATAAAATGACTAACGAGGCTGTTACTTTGCTTAAGGAACTTTCATCTCAAAGGTACATGGGTGATGAGACAGTAATGGTATAAGCAAAAGGAGTTTTGGAGCTTAACACCATTAACCTATTGAGTGCAAAGGTAGATGCACTCATCAAGTTAGTAAGTAAATCTCAAATTAATTCTTTAGAAAGTGCTAATGTTATTTGTGAGTTGTGTGGAGGATCTCATTCATATTCTTAATGTAATGTGAGTTCTAATAAGGATGTGAGTTATATGCAAGGAGATTTAAACTAAAGAGGGGAGCTGAACTCAAACTCTTATAACCCTCAATGGAGAAATCATCCTGGATTTTCATGGTCAAATCCATCCTCTGAGTTAAACCCTCTATTTAACCTAAATTCTAAACCATAAAACCCACCAGGTTTTCTTATGAAACCAACTAATCCTTCTTTTAATCCACCACCGCCAAAGTCTAATTTAGAGAGTCTTATGGAACAATTCATAAACTAACAATTGACCATCAACAAACAACATGAGGACCAATTCAAGCAAATTAATGCAAGAATTGATCAATTTGTTTCCCATAATCGCATCCTTGAAACCTAAATTGTTCAACAAGCCTCTTCAACTTCTTAACCTTTAGGAAGACTACCTAGTCAACCTGAATTTCAACTTAAAGAAAATTGTCAAGCAATAAACTTGAGGAGTGGTAAGGAAGTTGGGAGTGCTTCATCAAGCAAAAAGAAGGTTGTGAATGAGGATGATGATGAGGGTATGGGTGAGACAAAAGTGGATGATATTGTGAAAGATAATAAGGATGATAAGTGTGGTAAAGAGAAGAAGAATAGTCAAGAAGAACCAAGTAAGAATGATGAGCCTAAGATTGACCTTAGAACTTTGCCTTTCCCACAAAGGTTCATAAGGCGAAATCTTGACAAGCAATTTGGAAAATTGCTTGACCATTTGAAGGAGATTACTATTACTATACCCTTTATGGATGCCATTAGAGATATGCCCGCTTGGGGTAAATTTTTGAAGGACATTATGAACTATAAGGGTAATCTTGAGGAGTGTGGGCTAGTTTCACTTGTTGAGGAATCTAAGGCAATGTTCATAAGAACTCCACCAAAACTCAAGGATCCAAGTTGCTTTACTATTTCTTGTAGAATTGGTGATATTGGATTTAACAAAGCTTTATGTGACATAGGTGTAAGTGTGAGTCTAATGCCTTACTCCGTATATAATAAGATAAATATTGGTGATTTAAAACCTACTATAACGTGCCTTTCTATGGCGAATAAATCTATCAAATATCCACTTGGAGTTCTTGAAAATGTACCCACTAAGGTGCGAGAGTTTATTATCCCAGCGGATTTTATTGTAATGGATATGAAGGAGGACCCCAAAATTCCTATCTTATTCGGGAGGCCATTTTTAGTGACTGCGGGAGTGGTCATTGATATGAAAAATGGAAAAATCAAAATGGAAGTTAATGATGAGTCCATTATTTTTTATGTGTTCAAGATTATTAAGGAAGCATCACCAATGGAAGTTTGTGAAAGGATTGATTCACTAGATCTTATTGATGAATGTGAGAATGATGTGTTACATGAGTGTTTGGGCCACGAACCTTTGGGAATTTGTTTGTCATAAGGGGCTAATGAGGAATATGCAAATATGGAGGTCGTGGCTTATGTAAAATTGTTGGAATCAACTCTATATGCCTTTCATTGTAAGAAGTAAAGGTATGAGCCACTAAGGAAGGAGGATGACCCTAAGCCTTCCTCACCAAGTGAAGCACCCAACTTGGAGCTTAAGCCTTTGCCCTCCACTCTACGGTTTGCATTTCTTGACTTTAAATATAATTTTCCTTTTATAGTAAATTCTTCATTACATAATGATGAGGTAAATACCTTTGTGATGTGTTGAATAGACATAAGGGTGTGATAGGATACTCTATTAATGATTTAAAAGGTATAAGCCCAACTATTTGCATGCATAAAATCCTTTTAGAGGATGATGCCAAGCCTACCATTAAAGTACAAAGGAGGCTAAATCCCACTCTCAAAGAAGTGGTGAGAAAAGAGGTAATTAAGTTGCTTCACAATGGAATTATATATTTCATTAGTGATAGCAAATGGGTAAGCCCCGTTCAAGTTATCCTTAAAATGGGTGGCTTGACCATTGTGAAAAATGAATATAATGATCTAGTACCTACTAGGACTATCACGGGATAGCGTATGTGTATTGATTATAGAACGCTAAATAAAGCAACTAGGAAAGATCATTTTCCATTACCTTTTACTGATCAAGTTCTTAAGAGACTAGCCAATTTTTCTTATTTTTGTTATTTGGATGGGCTTAGTGGTTTTTATCAAATTCCTATTCACTCTGAGGACCAAGCTAAGACTACCTTTACATGCCCATATGGTATTTTTACCTTTAGACATATGCCTTTTAGTTTCTGTAATGCTCCTGCAACTTTTCAAAGATGCATGTTTAATATTTAATGATTTGATTGATGATTATATAGAGGTTTTCATAGATGATTTCAGTGTTTATAGATCTAACTTTGAAAATTGTTTAGAAAATCTTTCTAAAGTTCTTAATAGGTGTAAGGAGCATGGATTAGTACTTAATTGGGAAAAATGCCACTTTATGGCACAAGAAGGGATTGTTCTAGGGCACTTGGTATCAAAAAGAGGTATTGAAGTTGATAGACTAAAGGTAGAAGTGATTGCTAAATTGCCACCCCCAAAGTATGTTAAGGATATAAGGAGCTTTCTTAGACATGCTGGTTTTTATAAAAGATTTATCAAGGATTTTTCCAAGATAGCAAAGCCATTATACAAATTACTTGCTAAGGATGTTGTTTTTGAGTTTGATGTGGCATGTCTTGATGCATTTGAAACCTTGAAGAGCGCTCTCATTTTAGTACCTATTTTACAACCACCTAATTCGGAGCAACCATTTGAAAATTATGTATGATGCAAGTAATTTTGTGGTGGGAGCTGTTTTGGGACAAAGGAAAGAAGGCAAGCCTTATGTGATCTACTATGCTAGCAAACTACTTGATAAAGGTCAAATCAGTTATACCACTATGGAGAAAGAGTTGCTTACTATTGTTTATGCATTTTACAAATTTAGAGCATACCTTGTAGGGCAAAAAGTAATTATTTATTCAGACCATATTGTCCTCAAGTATCTTCTAAGTAAGAAGGATGTAAAACTAGGCTCCTAAGGTGGATTTTAATGCTTCAAAAGTTTGATTGGGAAGTGAGAGATAAGAAAGGAAGTGAGAACCTTGTTGCAGATCACCTATCTAGTCTAGATCAAGATGTATTAAAAAGGAATGATGATGGTGTGCCAATTAATAAGACATTTCCTGGAGAACATCTTCTTAGTTTGGCATCAAAGGAAATTCCATGGTTTGCAGATATTGCAAATTATCTTGTGAGTGGTGTTCTTCCTTATGGGTTAGATTATAGACACAGGAAGAAATTCTTACATGATAGTAAATTCTATTATTAGGAGGAACCATTGCTTTGAAGGAAAGTATGTGTAAAGAACAATGAAAATGCAGAATTTAAAAATTTTCATTGCATGCAACATTTGCATCAAACACAAAACACTTCCAAGCCCATAGATCATATCACATGCACTCTTACATAGCTAAACATGATTATGAACAACATGGCATGTCAACACAT
>CATIWO010213624.1:0-12155 GCA_949673435.1 Macaranga tanarius
ATATATAATATTATTTTAATTAAAAAATAATACTAAATAAGTATTTTAAATCTTTTGTTTTTAATTATAGAATTTTGATTATTTGGAAAAGAAATGCTTGAGTGATTTGAAGTGGAATAGTATTTTAGTTAAAAAAAAAAACTATTAGGTTAAAAGTATTGTTAGGTTAGTAACATACAACTGAAATTAAGGTCGTTAGATTAAATTCAATTAATTATAGCCATTAATATATTTTATAAGTATTGATACATCAAGATAATCAATAGTTGTAATTAAATAAAAATTGATCTAATGGTTTTTAAGTCCATTTGCATAGGTACAAATGTTTGCACCATAGCAAGAGGCCAACATTATGATATGTATAATAGTAAATTAGTTAAAAAAATAATATTAATAGTACTGTAAATTTTATGATTTTACACACAAAGTTTTAGTAGTAGTAAATACTGAAATATGAAAAGAGACACATTTGAATATATATATATATATATATATATATATATATATATATGAATCTTATGCTATGTGTGAAATGTAAATTTTTTTTTTTTACTATTGTAGGATATCAATAAAGTAAAATAATTCAAACAGTTTAAAATTCATGTAACACACAGAAATATAAATTAATATATTTTTTATTTAATTATTTCAAAATAAAATTAAATGAACTAATTCATATATTAATACATTAATTTTTAAATAATTAAAATTCATCTCCTATGATTTTTATTTTTTAATATTTTTATAAAAATATCGAATGCTACAAATATACGTAAATGCTTTTAGACTTTAGAGTTTATATAAATATATATTTTAAATATAGTTTTTTAAACTATAAAGCATGCAGTTTTTTCATCAATAGGCTATGCCACGCCTATTATAACTTTTTTTTTATAGGGCAAAGGTGCATTTTTGCCCCTAATGTTTTCTGGGAAGAACTTATCAACTCTTTTTTTTTTTGAACAAAAAAACACAAATTTTTAAAATAACAGCTATTCAAGCCCCTTATTTAACAGAGATAGAGTCTCCTCAAACTGCCATTTTTTTTTGACTTAAATGGTCTCACATACTTATTTTTTAAACAAAAAAATTAAATAAAACTGTACTGTTTTAACTTTATGATCCATCTCAATCTTTTTTTTTTCTGTGGACAACCATAATAAATCCATATTAATCAGCCATAACTCTTCGAAGAAATCAGTGGCTGGGCATGATATTAGAGGAGTCACCAACTGATCGAGTACTCTAAGTGACAAAATCAAGCAACATCGTCGCGACCGCCGCCAAGAAAGAAAGAAGCCTGAATGCTAGCGATGTGTTTTCTCTAAGAACAACTACCCGCAGGTACAAGCTTCTCTTGGGATGTCATGTGTTAGAAGGGAAAGTTATTGGATGCTCATATAGTAGCAAATACTAATATAACTATATATTATAAATAAGTTGTTTTCTGAGTGTTTCTTTTTTTTTCCTCATTTCTATTTGTGCTATATTTTGATAATTGTTAATCAGTAAGCTTTTAATAAAATTATGTGCACTTTTCTTGAACATGATCGATGGCACATGCAAATACTAATATAACTATATAGGTATAATGTATACACAGCCCCCTGAACTTGCCAGTTTTTTTCACTTTGGTATCTTAACTTATACTTTTGCCATTTCAACACCTGAACTTGCCTAAAATGTAATTTTTAAACCCCTGTCATCACATTAGTAAATTAACATATGACACGTAGAGGTGTTTAACTGACCAAAATTTACTAGTAGATGTGTCAAACTGATAAAAAGTGGCAAGTATAGGGGTAGCAGATGTATTATATCATCATATTAGTGTATTTTAGGCAAAAAGCGACAAGTTCAGGTGTTAAAATGGTAAAATTGTAAGTTGAGATGTCAAAGTGAAAAAAACTGGCAAGTTCAGGGGGCTGGTTATGTATTAAGCCAACTATATATTATTAATAAGTATGTTCTTGTTACAAATTGCTGGACATATATATAGATATATATATATATTTCAAGGTTCTTAGCAGGAGCTGCACTTATATTGATTTGCTTTTATTGAGTCTCTTAAAAAAAAAATTTAAACGGTAGTTGATGATTTTATATGTAAAGTTTGGTGTCGCAACTTGCGACGCTACAGTGTATTGCAAGTTGTGACACTTTTACCCTTTTGCCCTAACAAAACATATCAAAATACCTCCTGTATCGGGGGGAAAAAAGGGAAATGGATGGGCGTCGCGATATTGCAAATCGCGATGCCTATCACTTTCCTGATTTTATATAATAGTTTTAGTTAATTTTTTTTGTTTAAAAAATAGGTATGTGGAACCATTCAAGTCAAAAGAAAACAACAGTTTGAGGAGACTTCTATCTCTATTAAATAAGGGGCTTGGATAGCTGTTATTTTAATAATTTATATTTTTTTGTTCTAAAAAAATATAAATTATTAAAATAACAGCTATCCAAGCCGCTTATTTTTTGTTCTAAAAAAAAGAAAGAGGGCTTATTAGCTCCTGGTTGTAAACGTTAAAGACAAAAATGCACCTTTGCCCTTTATTATAGAGGAAATTTCAAAAAATAGCCTGTTTGATCAAGCTTTTTTCTTTTATGGTCCCGTACTTTTTATTTTTTTAGACTTAGTTTTTATGTTTTCAGTTTTGATTTATATTTTTTTATCTTTCAAAAATAACTTCATCCATATCCGAATCACAAGCTATTGTGTACAGCTTTCTTCCTCTCTCCCTCTCATTCGCACTATAACCTTTTTCCTATCATTGTGTGTATATATATATATACATATATGTAAATGAAAGTCTCTAGTTTTAATTTAATTTGCAGCAGAGAGATCTCTCCTTCAAGCACATTTTGTGGAGACAGTATAGAAGAGATGAAATAGCCGGTGAAAACTAGCCAGAAAGTTAAGTTGTCGATGGAGAAGATGCTGTCTCAGGTGGAGATCGATGATTTTTTTACGATAGTAGAGAAGAAAGAGTAAAAAAGATTTGCAAACAAGTAAGTTGAGATTTTGTTCGTATATATATGGCTATATATGTGGGGGTTTGTGAAAAGTTTACTGTTAAAAAAAGAGAGAAAATGTGTAAAATGGGAATGGAATTGGTGCCAATGTTCATGTAATTGCAGATATTTAGAGATAATTGTTAATAATTATCTATAATCTTATTATTTTATTCTTTGATTAGTTTAAGCCATTATTTAATGGACACCTTCGGGGGCATTTGGAGAGTAGTGATTGGTGGGTGTTGTGTGTGGATATAATTAAATATATGTAGTATATGTGAGTGGTGTAGAGATTTTGATTGTAAAGTGGAAGAAGAAGAGTGGATTTTTGAGAGACTTTGGGGGATTTTGAGTTTCTCTACTTATCTAGCAATCAATTTGGGGAGCTTTAGAAGATCCATAAGCTTTTGGGAGCACCATATTAAGTAAGCCTTACCTTTAATTTAGTTAATTGAGTTAGGTTTGGTTGGTGAAAATTTCATATTCTGTTTTGATGTTGCATCAGTCTTTTTGTTTTAATCATATGTTTAGTTGTAGAACTCTGTTTTGAGCAAGGTTTAATACTTTGGAAACTTCAGAGTGTCCTCTATAATTTTTATATTTTGAGCCAGAGCTAATTTTGCTGTTAAGACTGTTTAATCTAGCCCGACATTTTCTTGCTCAACCAGTCAACTCTGTTTTACCTATTTTACCCGAGTTGCATCAAAAATCCATAATTAATTTCACACATGTCCAAATTGAGTAATTCTAATAGGAATTTGAAGTGGACTCGTATGTCTAGCTTCAATAATATTTTTATGATTTTTAGACTTGTGTGTGAATTATTTGAATACTTTGAACCTAGAGTATGGGGTTGCATTTAGTTGCATTTTGTTGAGTTGAATGCAAGAGACATGGTTGTTATGTGGTTATGTTTAGGACTTAATAAAAGGAAGAAAGGCACTCATAAGTAGAAGAAATACCCTTTTTGAGGAGGGGAGTACTTGGAGGTAATTAATTACTTACATATGTTGTGTACATGTACTAAGCTCTTAGGTATATTTTGTGTATTGTCTTTAATGGAATTGAATAAATATATAAATTAGTGAAATAATGTAGAATGAGTTCCACATTTTTATGTACTGAAAATATGAGGATATGTGTGAGCATGGTGGTACATTATTAGTATATTGTTGGTTTACTTTTGGTATATCTTTAGTATACTCCTAGTATATTTTTGGTATATGGTCGGTTTATTCTCCATTTTGATTGGGAAGATTGTATGAGGATATGTGTGAGCATGGTGGTACATTATTGGTATATTGTTGGTTTACTTTTGGTATATCTTTGGTATACTCCTAGTATATTTTTGGTATATGGTCGGTTTTTTCTCCATTTTGATTGGGAAGATTGAATGTTATGAATATGAGAATGAATTGGTGAAATATTATGACAATGACTTATTGAGATGCAATTGCATGGAACGATATTGTGTTATATTGGAAATATGAGTATGGATGGAACAATGATGAAATATTATTGTGATAATTTATTAATATGCAATTGCATTGAATTATATTATGTTGTGATTCACACGAAAGTGTGATATGTGAGGAATATGAGAATGTGTGATTGTGAGATGGGTAAGCTGAGCTGGGTGTATAGCTACCCATATGAGAAGTGAGACTGAGCTAGGCAGATAGTCTCACTAATGGCCATTTGAGTGATATTAAATTATTATGTGTGATGGGCAAGCTGAGCTGGGTGAATAGCTACCTAAGTGAGACTGAGCCGGGCGGATAGTCTCATTAATGGCCATTGATTGAAAATGAATTGTGAGGAATATAGCTATGAAGCTAATTGTGAGGTTATGCGTAAGGAATGTTTATCCGGATACTAACTCATGCATTGAGCATATATTCCTTTAACATTGTGCTTATGAATGAGCTTGAGTGTGTAATGGATGTTCGAATATAAATGATGGATGTAGATGCTCTTTAATTGTGAATGATTGATATTATATGTTAATGGATGTTTGGTGTGGATTAGTAGGTTTAGAATGTATTGTTGTGGCTTGAATTGAATTATATTCATGTGCTTTGACATTACTAGTCACTTCAAGGGATACCACCGAATTAAGTCCAAGTGTCTTCATGAAAGTTGTAGTACTCTAAAATAGTTTTCCATAGCCTTTTGAATCATTTAAATCCGAGTTCTGTAAAGGAAGTTATATATAAAAGAGTGCAATATAGTTAGTAGTATTGTGTCTCTGCGTGCTTGTGCCGACTCAGCAACTGGCTGCCGAATCATGCCTGCGACTCGGGGTACCAACTCGGCACAGTGTACCGAGTCGTGTCGAGTCAGCCTTCCTTCAGCACATTTTTGTCTTCATATTTTGACCACAACTTGAGCTGTAGACCTCCAAATAAAGTGTGGTTTGATGCTAGAGAAACTTTAAAGAGTCTTCTACAACTTTCATGTTTTGAGTTTGAGTTGAATCCATCAGTAAGATTCTATAAATGAGCTTAATATTTTATTGCTCATTTGCTCCTTCTTCATTTGGATTCTCGTATGCACTCGATGTAGTGCCAAGGGTAATCGAACCTTATGGTGATTGTATATAGACTTGATAGAGGATTGAAAGACTATATTATGATCATTGGAATGTGTCTTATATATATAATTATATACTTCATCAAATCAATTCCTATGTGATTGGTATATGTATACAATTGTGTTAGTAATTACTTATTGTGTTGCAAGCTCACCCCTTACTGTTGAACTTTTTCAGGACTCAATTAGATTAAAGTGTGAAGCTTCATTTGGAGTTATAGGTGGGCCGAAATGAGTTTGGTGCATCCGACCTTCCTTCTGCATTTCATGTTGGCATATTTAAATGATGTTCTATAGATTGTTGATTTATGTGAAGTGTTATACAATGTATACTCATATGAGTATTCTTATTTTACTTATGAGTACATTTGAGGACAATTTTTCTTATGTCACGTGTATGGGGGTGATTATGGGTGTCACAGCATGTGATGTGGGAAGTAGATATATAGGTGCACAATGGACACTCAGGAGATGGAAACTGATAATTTCTAGTGTTCTTACTGCATAAATTTTTTGTTTACTCATTTGACTGACTTTTGTTTACTAATTTTTTATTCTAAATAACAATTTTTTAAATTTTGATACTTACTATTATTTAGAATATAAAAATTAGGCTAATTAAATAAAAAATTACCCATAGTCTTCAATAATTATTTTTTTCATAATTCTTTAGAATTTAGAAATTAAACTAATTAAATTAAAAATTACCCATGGTATTCAATAATTATTTTTTCAATAAAAATATCAAAAAAATTATGAAATATATCAAATGAATTATTATTTTTGTTATTGACACTAATAAAAGTAAAAATTATATTTATTGTCTTAATTTTATTATATTTGTTATTTTTTGTTGCTTTTTGTTGTTTTTTGTTTCTTGTTGTTGCTTTTTATTTTTTGTTGTTACTTTTTGTTTCTTTTTATTACTTGTTGTTTCTTTTTATTACTTGTTGTTGCTTGTTGTTGTTTTTTGTTGCTTGTTGTTGTTTTTTGTTGCTTGTTGTTGCTTGTTGTTGAGGTTAAATATATCGGTGGTCACTAAACTTTGCACTTATTTTATTTTGGGTATTGAACTTTAATTTACTTTATAGAGGTAACCCAACTTTAATTTTATTTTATTCGGTGGTCACCCGGCACCTGCATGTCAACGTGGCAGCCGAAAGGCGAATATTCTGGGAATATTCGTCACGTCATCAAGCCAACTAAGATTGGTGACCAAAACAAAATCAATTGAAGTTTAGTACCCAAAATGAAATAAGTACAAATTTTGATGACCACCGAAATAATTACCCATTAATCAACCTTTTGTCAAAAAATTTATTTAATTTAAATTAAAAAATCTATTTAACCAATGTGTTTCTCAATATATAGTACTATGTATATTGAGAATATATAAATATTTATGAATAATTTAATATGATATTTATTAGCTGCAGACAAGTAAATATTAAAATAGATGATCAATAAATAATTATTCAGTCAAATAATAAATGAAAATTTGATTTATATTATTTATAACTTATTTATATTAAAATATTTCAATTTTTTTGGAGATATTAATTGTTATTTTGAATATAATATTTATTAATTAGAATTATAAAATAATAATTTTTATTACTATTTTTTATATTGTTAACTTAATTAAGATAGAAAGTACAAATTTAAATTTTTTTATTTAAAATAATTAATTTTAATTTTAAACTGACAAGAAAAGTTTTTAATATTAACTTAAAAATATTTTATTTATATGTATAGTTTTGAATAATAGCAATTTAAAATTAAAATAAAATTTATCTTTGCATAATTAATTTTTGTTGACTATTTAATTATGAATTTTAAATTTTTAAAAATATTTTCTTTGTATTATAGTTTTAAATAATGTCAATTTAAAATTAAAATAAAATGTACATTTCCATAATTAATTTTTTTTATTATGTAATTATGAATTTAAAATTTTTACAATTTGTAATATAGAATTCATAATATTTTATAATTTTTTTTTCATAATCTAAATTTTTATGATTTTACAAATATTGAAATATTTTTAGTTTTCTTTTATATTATTTTAATTTTAATTTTTTAAAAAATTTATTTATTCATAAAAAATTGTAAAATAATATTTTTATTATTTTAGTTATTGGATATGGATTTTTTAATATAGGTAAAAAAAAAAATTTTGACAAGATTAATTGATTAGTTAAATATATTGGTGGTCATCAAACTTTTCACTTATTTTATTTTGGGTACTAAATTTTAATTGATTTCATTTCAGTCACCAATCTGAGTTGGTAGATGACTTGTACGTTGATGTGGCGAATATTCGGCTTCCGGCACCAGGTGACCACCAGATAAAATAAAATTAAAGTTGGCTTACATCTATGAAGCAAATTAAAGTTCAGTACCCAAAATGAAACAAGTGCAAAGTTTAGTGACCACCGATATATTTAACCCTTGTTGTAGCTTTTTGTTGCTTTTTTATTTTTCAATATTATTGCTTTTTAGCTTTCTGTTGTTTTTATTGTTTTATTGTTTTTTTATTTTTTTTTGTAGATATTATAAATACGCCATAAAAATTTTATTAATTTTTTTTTGTTAAATACACCTAATAAGTTTTGTTTTATTTAATATTTTTATTAATTAGTTAAATTACTATGACTAATTGAGATATATATGTTGGGTCTGAATTTAGGAAACTATTCAGAAACATGAATAATTTTCAGAAACATGAATAATCATATTTGTACGTGCATAGTTAATTACATAGCTACTTCCGGACTCTTATGATTTTTCAAATCAGAGTTGGGGAATGAGAGCTGCACATGGTGTTGCCAAGTCAAACTAAAAAAATATAGCTAGTATTTGAGTAATTTATTGTCCAACGACATCACATTTGTACGTGCATAGTTAATTATATATATTTGCAAAGAATTGGTCAAATATATGCTAGGGAGATGTGTCCAAATTTAATTTTTGTTTTGGTCTTCTTTTGATAAATAGTTATTTTTCTCAAATTTTATCTTCGTTTGTTTGTAAAAATAGACCTTAATTATTTAATATAATCTTCTTGACAAGGATCAATAAAGTCGAAGCACATCCCATCTTACAAGGACTTCTTTTAAAATGTTAAAAATATTTTAAAAATAGAAAAAATTTTGAGTATAAAAAAATATTGAGCAAAAAAAATATTTATAAAAAACAGTACCTTAAAAATTAAAAAAAAAAATTAGTAAAAAAATGTTGAGAAAAAAATAAAAAAAGTAGAAAAAAATTTTTGATTAAAAAAAAAATAGAAGGATCAAATTTGAGTAACAATACTGAGAAAAATATTGAGCAAAAAATAAAATAAAAAATATTGAGAGAAAAATAAAATGTTAAGAGTACTTTAAAAAAAGAAAAAATCTTGAGTGTAAAAAAATAGTGAAAAAAATATTAAGCAAAAAAATTATTGATAAAAAACTATCTTAAAAATAGAAAAAAACAGTTTAGTAAAAAAATGTTGAGAAAAAAATAAAGTAAAAAAGAAAATTTTGATTAAAAAAAAAGAAGGATCAAATTTGATTTTAAAAAAAAAAGAAGGATTAAATTGTTGTTAAAACAGTTTCTAGAAAAATCAAACAGTTTTTAGAAGAGTCAAATAATTTTTAGAAGAGACATGGTCTATATTTTTTAAAAAAAAACTTTCTTAAACCTATTTTTGAAAATACTTTTGGTCAATATGACTTTTGATGTTATTTTTAATTTTCTGGCTATTTTTGAAAAAATTCCTTTATTATACTAGGGAGGACCTTTCCTCAATTTGTAATTACTGACCTTTTTTTTTTTCCTTGATTGACCAAAAATTAAGATCTTTGGTACTTTTATGTAGAAATTCTGGATTAATTTTAAAAAAGAAAATCATTAGTTCTTCTTACAAATTAATTATGTTTTGTGATTTTGCTAAATTAATATAGGCCAAATGTATAATTTCATCCTGAAGTTTATACAATTAGCCTTTAACACTCTTCAATTTTTATTAATTTTTATTATTTTTTATTCAACTTTTAATTTTTTATTTTAAATTTAGTTAATCCTACAATACATAAAATCAACGTATTTTATTAATATTGATATGGACACCAAAAACTTGTATGAATTTAAATAATATTTAACTAAAAGAGATCATGTAATTGAAAATAATTTTTTAATATTTTTATATTAGTTTTTAGTTTTATTTATATTGTTTTGAAGCTAATTATTAATGTTTTATATGTTTAAAATCGTTTAGATTCAAATGTTTGTCGATTTCAATATTGTAAGAGTTAAATAGAATTGAAAAATATAAATTTAAAGGTAAAAAATAGTTCAAAATATAAGTTTAAAAATTGAATAAAAAATAATAAAAATTGAGGAGTGTCAAAAGTTACTCGTATAAAGTTTGGGAGTGAAACTATATGTTCAACCAATTAAGATATTATATGTTAATTTTTGTACAATTCGACACACTAATTAAAATTTTAATAAATCTTGCTAATGTGATATCGAAACCTAATTGACTTTATTCATATGGTGCCACATCAAAACTTATTATCCTGACTCATTATAAAAAAATGATTTTCTTATTTTTTTATAATTTAGTTTCTTATTTTTTTAAAAAACCAAAGATAGAGTTTCATTCAATCATAAAAAGATAGTACAACAACACATTAAGTTGTGACCAAGTAGTACAACTAACAACCAATTTTTATGAGTATTTTCAGTCAAAAGTTACCCAAAAGCTCTTAATAAACTGAAAAATAAAAATATCAAAAACTAAAGGTTAAAAGAGAACCTTAACATTTGGAAAAGTAATCCAACTAAAACCAAAAGATCAAACACAAGAAAAATAAAACATGAAGCAAATATAAATTGATAAAAAAAACACCAAACATTAAAGTAATCATCAGAAAGAGCTCTATAGCAACTAGAACACCACTGAATTCCAAATTAAAAATTATTAAACCTTGGTTAAACTGAATCAAAGATCCTATTTTCTACAAGGGGATGGGTGTACTTAAACCTATTGACAAACTCCTTTATGAAGTGTTCATTCAACTATTTACTTCCAAATCATCTTCCAAGGTTGAATAAAAACATAAAGCCAATAGAAGTATGGTTGAAAAACTCATAAAAGGGTAGATAAAGCAACTTACGATTATTAAACGCTTAATTTTATTGAAGGGTGTTGCTAGATAAAAGACAATTATTGATAACTGATAATGATAAAAAGAACCATAAAATACTGTTTCTGACTACAGAGAATTATATATATAAAAAAAAAATTGGCATGCTTCTTTAGAAAGAAATGCTAGACAGAATTTTTGGCCGAATGCTCACTTTCACCCCTAAACTTCACCCTTTTGGTCTATATCAACTTTTAAATTTACTTATCACACATCTAAATTTCTATTTTATACCTATGTCACCTCTAATTCAAGTTAGGCAATTGCATATAAAGAACGCACATTAACATAGTAAAAAATATGACATTGTGGACATCCACGTTAGATTATATATTTACCCTTTTATTATAGTAAGAAATTATAAGGTTGAAAAAGTAAATAACTATTCTAATCTAAATCACTAGCTAAACCCTGGAAAAAAGTAAACTTTAACTTTTATTTTTCTTGCTTTTACCTTTCTTCTCTTTACCTGAATTTTACAGTGTGAATTACTGGCAACCACCGCTTCCATGACTAGCAACCATCATTATTTTCTTTTTCTAGTCACTGGCATAGTCCTCCTTTAATACTCCGTTATTCCCACACTGATATTTTCCTTGTTGAGTAACAAAAGTGGGTTTACCCTACCTTCAATGCCCATTTTGATTCTTATGGCAACATCTATGCTAAAGGCTCCTAAGATATGAAGTGTGTTAACATGCAGAATTTGGAAACTATTCGGATCTTAAAGTCATTTAGGTTCCACTCACTTTCAATATGTTTACATCTTGTTTTTTTCTTAACGAAAAATTAGCGGCCATGATGGTGCTGAGAAGTTATTTTACATTTTCTTTTAATTGTATAAGTAGTTCAATACTATTGATAAGAGATAACACAACCTTAGATGGTGAATGAATAACAATAACCTTAATTTTTGAATGCTAACATTATGTATTAGTAATTGATCATATATGGGATATTGTTCAGACAAATATTTCATTGTATATTATTGTATTCTAATGCCCTTAAGAACAAGTTTGGCATCTCCTACTGAGAAGTATAAGGCTCCGTTTGGTTGGACGTTTGGTTGAGCGTTTGGTGAAAAAAAATTAACAACTTGTTTGTTTTGACGTTTGTCAGTTGATGGGAGCAGTTTCTTTGCAAAAGGAATCGCGCAGTTCCAACAGCTCCAAAATGGAGCTGTTGGAATGTTACAAATGCGTTTCTTTTTTTTTTTCCTTTTATACCCTTAGTTATTTTTTAATACCAATTAATTTATCTACAACACAAAACCAATTTTGTATGTTCCTATCAAAAATTGTAGTATTTTAAAAAATAAAATATACCACAAGAAAGAGAAAATTATAT
>CATIWO010213678.1:0-27462 GCA_949673435.1 Macaranga tanarius
ATAATAATAATAATAATAATAATAATAATAATAATAATAATAATAATAATAATAATAATAATCATAATCATAATCATAATAATGATAATAACAACAACAATAATTATAATAGTACATACACCTCCTTATTCGGTCAAAAAATATAACAATAAACTAAATCTATTATTATTATTATTGTTATTATTATTATTATTATTATTATTATTATTATTATTATTATTATTATTATCATTATAATTTTATTATTTCAATAATAAAAAGTTATAAAACCTAACAATATATTATTACATTGTTAGCTTAATATTATATTTTTGTTTATTATATAAAGGTTAATTATATGTTGTATGTATTTATATTTCCAAACTATAGATAGAATTAAGTGTCATATATAATTTTAAAAAATAAAATTAATTTATAAATAAATAAAAATTTAATATTTCAAAATTAATTATAGGTGAATAACTAAATCAATATATTAATATAATATATTGTTAAATTTTTAAATTTTACAAGTTATAAATAAATTATATTTTGAATATCATTTAAATTTAGAATTTTTAAGTTAATTTTTTTCTAAAATATGGATTAATATGTTAACTATTTAAAATATTAGGAAGGTATCTGTAAATATGTAGACACACTGTAAATCCTTATTTATTAAAAAAGTTTAAATTCAATTTATTTAACCATTCGGTACAAAGTTCAGAGGCAATTTAAATTTTTTTCATATGTAAAATGGAAAGAATCTAAAAAATAAAGAAGAAGAAGGCAAGAGAGAATGGCTTAAAATGCAAATCTTTTTGTACCCATTCTCAAGTGAATGGCAAAAAAGTGGACCTTTGCCCATTCTCAAGTCCCTGGGGGCATTTTGCACCGTAGAAGTAGCCATCAATATTTGAAGGAGCCAAATTTCGAAGAGCCAGCATCAAAGTCGCTCGTTTGGGTATAATCGAGTCAAGTTAAGTCGACACACTGTAAAGCTCGAACTCGACTCAATTTTTAAATTCGAATTTCAAACTCGATCGAATTTATTTTTTTGAAACTCGAACTCGATTCGATTAAATAATTCTTATACTCGAACTCGACTCTGCTCGACTCGATTAATTATATAAAATTTTAGAATATATATTAAAATATTTAAACTCGACTCGAGTTCGAACTCGACTCGATATGTAACTTGACTCGGTTTGATAAGATATTCTTATAATTATATTAAAATAAAATGATAAAATGGTAAATATACATAAACTCGATCAAACTCGATTAAACTCGTGAGTCTATCGAGTCAAATATTAAGGAGCTTGAGCTCGATTCGATAACCTACTCGAGTAGATCAAGCTCGAGTCGATCCCGAATAGCTCGCGAGTCGGCTTGACTCGGTTACACCCCTAGTCGCTTGTTAAAAGCTAGGACTATCCTACACACTCTGAAGTCTTACATATATTTTGGAAAGGGAGGAATGAAAATATAAAGAAAAATATGAAGAAAAATAAATTTATTTTTTCTTTTTATTTTCTCTCATATTGTTTGGATTTGAAGAAATGGAAAACTAAAAAGATAAAAAATAGGTATTAATAAATAGTTATTTTAATAACTTTGTTTCTATAATTTAAATTTGAATTCAAATTATATTAAATTTTAATTATTTTTTCTCTCTATTTTTTCTATATTTTAGAGAGAATTTTTGAAAGAAAATACCCTTATTTTTCTTTCTCTCTTATTTTCCTCTCTCATTCCAAACAACAAAAATTAACTTTCTTCTTTTTATTTTTCCCACCTATTTTCTATCTTCCCATTCCAAACATGACCTTAATAATCCAGCTACCCGTTCATACAATAGAACACCATTTCTCGGCTGCTCCACTTAGCATTGGCCCACATTTCACAGCTCTTTACTCCAAGGCTCAATCCAATTATACCACTTTTCTTTATTTAGCCCTCCCTCATTATTTTATTGCATTATCCAAATATATTTTCTTCAATCACTTTCATGCCCTGTCTCTTTCTTTTTTTTTAATTCTTTATAAATACTTATCAGCCATATTTCTCAAATACTATCTTATAAATATTAATTTTTTAAGTTGAAAGAAATATTTTTTCCTAATTTTCTAACTTGTAGTTTTCTAAGTAACAAAACTTATACTCAGGAGAACCCATTCATAAAAGACAAATAAAATTTAGGGAGTCAGTAAAAAAAACTCAAACAGTTCGAGGGCTAGACAACGCATTTTTGTCTTTGTACGATATTGCCAGCGACACATCACGTCGCGCGCCTCGCACCCTCGTAATAATGAAAGCTTAAAAACCCCGTCCTCACGCCACGTCCATAAAAAAAAATATAAAATACAAAGATTAAAATTTTTTATTAACAAAATATTAAGAGAAAATAATTAATTTTCCTCATGTTTCTTTTCTTGTTCGTTGGATCTAATTAACGGCCTACATTTTCTTGTTCATTTCTCATCTCGTGCGAACACACAAACGACCGGCGACCACGGCGTCTTCGAATCCTACATAGCGACATTTGACTCCACCGACGGGTGCGATCACAGCCGAATTACCCAATACTTGATTGGAGCTCCGACGGTATGGTCCGAGCCATTTGTTTTGCATGTAACGGTTTTTTCTCCACGGAGGAAGCGAAAGCTCTCTGCTCTTTAAGGATCTCTTAGCTGCGTTGCACATAACTATAATTATCCTCTTCAAATCTTCATTTTTTCCAACATAAACCATAGGCATCTGTTGCAATAGCTGCCGGTATTGATTCGTCGGCCTCGCGATCTCGAATTGTGAAGCGAAGTCGAGATCAACGATGTATCGGTTTTGAGAGGCTGATGATGAGGAGATTACAACGTCGATGAACTCGAAGTTTCCGGCACTTAATCCACCGGAGGACTCCCATTTGGTCTTGCAGACGGCTGCATTGTGCCCTAATTCTCTCAGAAACGACATCACTTTACGTCTAAATACTGGTTTTTGATTTTTCCATAAAGAACACATTTCCATTCCTTTTAATACATGAGACCACAGCAGTTTTCTATACGGATCATCTATTTCACTTACAGAAGCTGACCTTAAAACCGCATCTTCAACGAAGAAATCCGTGAGAGTATCAGCAACTACCGAGCTGTTAAACCGGTCAGAATTTGAGTCGTATCCGCACGGCGACGGAGTCTCGATATCTTCTTCCACCTCGAGAAATCCATGAACGAGTTCAGACAAGCAAGGCGAGTCGGCAGAGTGTTCGCTACCGCTACTGACGCAGCTGAGCTGGCAACCACCTTCACCGCCGACGAGTCTCGCTTTTGCCTCGTCGTCAAGAGGATCGGTGATTCGCTTCCTTCTCACAAAACCAGACATTCTTTGTTTTCCAGGTACTATCTAGAAAAAAAAAACTTGTTCTCTGCGTTGAATGAAAACGGGGTCGTATTTAAAGGAGAAGTGCTTGGGAATATTCTTTTAGCTTTTCTATTCTTACGGATTTATTTAAATAATGGACTTACTTAAAAGTAAGATTTATAGGAAAGGATATACTATAGTTTGTAGGTTATATCCGATTATTGGAATCGATGGCACAGCATATCCAACGGCACCTGCCGAGTTTATTCGTAGTTACGTGTATGGATATGATTTGTTGGCAGTTTCCAACGCCACAAATTTACCACGTGTGATTATTAAATAATTAATACATATTTAACTAATATGTAACAATTTCGTAGCTAGAATTTGAGTTTTTGGTTTGTGAATTTATTGAGTGATAATGTGAATATTAGTTTCTATTTATACGAGGGAGATTTTTTTTTGTTTGGTGAAATTAACTGAAAAACTTCTGAAAATAAATGAGCATAAAAGAAACAGAAACCAAATTTTTAACCAACTGTTTTTTTTTAACATGACAACTGTTTATTTCTTATTAGGAAGTTTGTTTATTTGTAATTTGATCCGGTTACTAGAAAGTTAAAATATTTTGGGTTTCAGGTTTTTAATTGATCCAGTTTGGCATGAAAATTTTTCTAGATCTTTTAAACCAACTGATTGATAATTTAAGGTTATGTTTTGGTTGTTTTTTTTTTATTAAAATGTATTGTTTTTATTAGATAAATTAATTTTAGTTCTCTAAAAAAAGTCAATTTAATAATTATCCATTAAGATTAACCTGAAAATTAAAAATCATGCGTGTGGAATATAGCCAAAAAAGTTGGAGAAAAATAATTGAAAGTATCTAAAATTTTGATGAGTGCATGCGAGAAGAGGCGTAATAAGCTTGTGTTTCATAAAATTAGGTTGAGTTTTATTAAAAATCTTAAATAATCAAGTAATTAAAGAATGAGATCGATTTGTAAGTGAATTACACATATGGGCGCATACATATATATATATAAAAGAAAACTCTTGAAAAGGATTCAAAATGTGACACGTGACTTTCTTATTATTCAGTATCAATCATTCTTAAAATAATAAAGTTCATATTTTTTTTTTTTTTTTTTTGTCAATTTGAACTTTTTATATATGCATATATATTCATCCACTGTAGGGTTAAGGATGTAGAGGCGAAAGAACCTTAGGAGCTAATTTGTGTGTACTTAGCATGTGATAATCACCGAAGGGAAACTCAATTAATTGATATGAAAGAGTACTTAGCAAGGGTAAGTGCCAAAGTTTTGATAGCAGGAGATTTTAATGTTGTGCTAAGGGTTACATAGAAATTAGGGGGTATCAATGTGAAAACTGGAAAATGAGATTATTTCAAGAATTTCTAAAAGACATAGGTCTAGTGGATTTGGGTTGGCAGTTGGGCTTTCAGTTTACATGGAATAACTGAGGAAGCAAAATTCAAAGCAAGGTTGGATAGATATTAGCCACTCTAGAATGGCTGCTGCTGTACCCAAAAGCTCATGTCTCTCATTTACTTCAGCTGGGGTCTGATCACTCATCGATGCTTTTAGACATTAATCCAAGCCATCCAACAGGGCAAAGGTGCTTTCGATTTGATGTAAGATGGACGTTGAACCAGGAAGCCAAAGATGTTGTAAAGAACTCATGGAATTGCAAAATAGATGGATCAGTGATATACTCTATCCATGAAAAGCTGAAAAGTTACCGACATGGGCTCTTCCATTGGAGTAAAAAAAACAGCCTTGAATTAAAAAAAAATGATAGAGCTAAAAGAAAAACTGAAACAGCTATAGGCACCGAATAAAGAATGGGATGGGAAGGAGGTCAGGGAAATTGAATCTCTAACAGCAAAAGGAGTTGTACGTGAAGAGGCGTATTGAGCTCAAAAATCCATATTACACTGGCTAAAGGTGGGAGATAGAAAGACAATGTTCTTTCATGCTACGATGATTGATCAAAATAGACGAAATCATATGAGAGGCATAACTGCTGATGATGGAAAATGGCATACAGAGAATGTCGGGATACGAGACACTGTTGTTAACTATTTCAACAAAATTTATTCCTTTTCTAGGGTCAGGAATCTTGAAGTAGTGACAAGAGGAATAAGGAAGAAAGTAACCCCAGCAATGAACAGAGTGTTAACTAGGGAGGTCACAAACAAGGAGATAAAGTAAGCGGCTTTTAACATCAGTTCGGGCAAGGCACCAGGGAGAGATGGGATGACTGGCCATTTTTTTCAGTCTTATTGGGAGGTGATGGAGAATGATGTTAATCTAGATGTTAAAGAATTCTTTAGAATAGGATGCATGCTAAAGAGCCTGAACCACACACTGATCACCATGATACCTAAGATTAAAACACCCCAATGTATGAAGGACTGGAGTCTAATCAGTTTATGTCTAGTATTTTATAAAATTATCTCCAAAATTCTCACCACAAGGTTGCAAAGAGTCATATCTAGTATACTTGGGGAACATCAGAGTGCATTTATCGGAGGTAGACTAATATCAAATAATATCCTTCTTGGGCTTGAAGTCATGCATTGACTTAAAACTAGGAGGTATGGTGCCAATTATGAGATGGCCTTGAAACTCGATATGAGTAAGGCCTATGAGAGAGTGGAATGACCCTTTGTCAAACATATGATGAAGGTGCTAGGCTTTAAAAAAAAAGTGGATTAAATGGACCATGAGTTACATCTCTTCGGTTACATACTCGGTGAATATAAAGGGTACACCTTATGGATATATCATCCCGACTAGAGGTCTTCGCTAAAGGGACTCAATCTCACTATACCTCTTCCTAATATGTGTAGAAGGGTTTTCCAATTTGATATGTCAAGCAAAAACCTATGGATAATGGAAGGGCATCAGAATAGCACGTCAAGTCCTAAATCTCACTCATTTGCTATTTATATATAATTCCCTGCTTTTTTGCAACGCTAGTGATCACGGGGTCCAATTAGTTAAAGAAGTTTTAAAGATGTATGAACGAGCAAGCAGACAGTTGATCTATTTCACTAAATTAGCATGTTTCTTTAGCAAGAATACCCCACTGGCTTGAGAAGTCGTCTAGCAGCTCTGTTGGATATTGAACATATTGGTGGCCAGGATAGGTATCTTGGATTGCCATCAATCATTTCAAAATTCAAACAGCAGACATTCACAGAGTTAAAAGATAAGGTGAGGCAGAAAATAGCAGGGTGGAAAGGGAAACTTCTATCCCTGAAACAGAAAAAAGTTCTAATCAAAGCAATAGCGGCCTCAATTCTGATATACTCAATGAGTTATTTTAATCTGTCAGCTATACTTTGCAAGGATATTAATAAAATAATTGCTAGGTTCTGGTGGAGATAACAACAAGAAGAAAGAAAATGCATTGGATTTCATGGGAGAGCATATGTCAACGAAAAAAGAGTGGAGGATTAGGGTTTCACCACCTAGAAAGTTTTAATAAAATCCTTCTTGCCAAAGAAGGATGGCATCTTCTCACCCAGCCGCATACCTTAATAGCAAGAGTTATAAAAGGGAAATATTATCTAGGTTCAATCTTTCTATAGGCTAGTAAAGGGATCAATCCCTCATGGGCATGGCTGAGCATTTTAGAAAGGCAAAAGTTGCTTGAACAAGGTTTGCATGGCAAGTAGAGAGTGGGAAAAATATTAATTGCCTGAGGTAGGTGTGGATTCCTATAAAGTTTCCTTTCATTCCAAGGGTACAGGTACTAAATGCATCTGAGTCATTAAGAGTGGAACATCTTAGACTTTACCAAGATGGAGGATAGGATGAAAGACTAGTGTGGCACTTGTTTCATTAAGATGATGCTGATGTTATTTTGACAATATCTCTCAGGTCTGTAAGAATTAACGATAAGTTAATTTGTCATTACACGAAGAATGAAAGATACAAAATGAGCTCAGGATATCACCTAGCCAATAGCTTTCGAAGAAATACTCAATGAGATTATAGTTAGGGGATTAATATATCATGGTCATCGTTGTGGAAACTAGCACTTCCTAATAAAATCAAAATATTCATGTGGTGGTTCTTAGCCAATGGACTACCAATAAGGATGCAAATGGAAAAAAGACTTATCGGAATAAATGGTAGCTGCAAGCTTTGTGGAGCTCTAGAGATGACAGCCCACTTATTCTTCAGGTGCCAAGTTGTGAGATCCGCATGGTTCACTCCTCCATTGAATATTAGAGTGGATGCTTTCATAGGAGTCGAGGGCCTAGAAATTTGGACACAATAGCAGTAATTTTTTAGGAAAGGGAGGAGATGGTACAGAGAGCAATGTTTATCACATGGCATTTATGGAATGCTAGAAATGATGCCATATTCAGAAGCAGCTGGCTAGAAAGTGAAAAGATAATGAAGAAAGTAATAGAGCACTATGATGAATTCAATTTAAGCAATCAAACCTCTTCCGCAATTATGAATTTGGATAATATTAGATCTAATGAGCAAGATTGCCAACAAACTACAGTTTGGTCTCCACTCTCATAGGGTATCATTAAAGTGAATTTTGATGCAGCTGTTAATAAAGCAAAAAATGGAGGAGCAGTTGGTATCATTGCAAAAAAATATCAGTAAAGAGATCTTATACCAAAAGATGTTGAAATTTATCACATCAGTAACCCACTGTTAAATGTTAATTTGCATTTTCTAGAAATGTCTCCTTATTATGATGTGTAAAACATTTGGTGATGTTCAATGTGTATGTAATATGTTCGTTAAGTGTAAGTTTAAGTTTATTAAAAGTTAAATTTGTTAAGTGTTTAAGATCAATGTTAGTAAATTAAATATGGTACATGTATTTAGAGTTTAAGAGCTGAATTGTACCTATAAATACCCCTTGTACTTAAGTTGAAAGTATCAAGTGATAATTACAAATATTTTTTCTATACATTTCCCTTCTATCTAAATATTTTTTCTCTCAAACCTCCCTCTTCTCTCCAACAAAGTGGTATCAGAGCCATTGGTTCTTCTTTTAAAAAAATGGCAAACAATGGAGTCCATTTATTTCAATTTCCTCACCTCACAAAAGAAAATTATAAAACATGGTGTCTTTTTATGAAAGCCATTTTTGGCGCACAAGATGTATGGGAAATTGTGGAAAAGGGGTACCTCAAAATAAAAATACTTTATCTCAAAATGAGAAGGATGCTTTAGCAAAATTAAGGAAGAAAGATTAATAAGTCCTCACTCTCATCCATCAATGTTTAGATGACTCAATATTTGAGAAGGTGGCTAATACAACCACGTCAAAAGAAGCATGGGAGATTTTACAAAGTTCCTTCTAATGAGTTGACAAAGTGAAGAAGGTATAACTCCAATCACTAAAAGGTGATTTTGAAGCTGTGTGCATGAAGGAAACTGAGTCAATTTCAGATTATTACTCAAGGGTGAAGGCTATTGTGAATCAAATAAAGAGCTATGGAGATAGAATTGAAGATGTTCATGTGGGAGAGAAAATTCTTCGATCTTTGACTCCAAAATTTGATTACATGGTTTGTGTCATTGAGGAATCTAAAGATATAGACTCCATGACACTTGAATAATTGGAGGGATCTTTACAAGCTCATGAAGAAAAAATTAAGAGGAGGCAAGATAAACCATTGGAGCAAGCTCTCAAAGTGAAGGTTTCTTTGAAAGATGATAATGGAGGAACTACTTAAAAAGGATAAGGAATAGGATGTGGTTGAGGATGTGGCCGAGGAGGAAGAGGTAGAGGTGATTATAACAATTCCAACGAGAGAAGCAATCAACCATTTAATGGTCATGGAAGAGGAAGAAGTAATAATTCAATGCCAAATGAGAGGAGGTATGATAAATCTAATGTTGAATGTTATAATTTTCATAAATTTGGGCATTATGCTTTAGAATGTAATTATACAACCAATCATATTGATGAGCAAGTCAATACTGTCAACAAGCAAGAAGATGAAGAGCCCACTTTATTACTTACACTTAAAAATGATAGAAGAAATGAAGAAAGCTCATGGTACTTAGATATTGGAGCAAGCAATCACATGTGTGGAGATAAAGGGAAGTTTGTAAGTCTTGATGAAAAGGTGTAAGGTAATATTTCTTTTGGAGATTCTGTAAAGATTCAAATCAGTGGGAAGGGTACTATTCTAATTTTTTTCTAGAGATGGAAGCCATAGACTTATTCATGATGTATAATATATTCCTAAACTAAAAAGTGATATTTTAAGTTTGAGGTAACTTCTTGAGAAGGGGTATAAAGTTAACATGAAAGATTATTGTCCTTGGCTTAGAGACCAATATGCAAATTTGATTGCTAAAGTATATATGTTAAAGAATAGAATGTTTTTATTGAATCTTAAGATAATTAAAGCAAAATGCTTGAAAGTGGATGTGAAAAAAGAAGCACGACGTTGGCATATGAGATTTGGGCACTTGAATTTTAGAGTGCTCAAACTTTTGGAAGACAAGAACATGGTGAATGGAATACCTCTCATCAACCACCAACATCATCTGTGTGAAGCATGTCTACGTGGCAAGCATTCAAGAAGGAGTTTTCTAAATGAAGCCATGACAAGAGCAAATGAGCCACTTCAACTTGTACATACCGATGTGTATGGACCAATCAATCCATCATCATTCAGCAAAAATAGATACTTTCTGCTTTTCATTAATGATTATAGTAGAAAACTTGGGTTTATTTTCTTAAACAGAAATCTGAAGTATTTAAAGCATTCAAGAATTTTAAAACTCTTGCGAAGAATAAAGTGGCTACACAATCAAGGCTTTGAGATCTAATTAATGAGATGAATTCACATCAAAAGAGTTCAGTGATTTTTATGAATCACATAGTATTCGTCATCCTTTAACAGTTCCAAGATCACCACAATAAATGGAGTAGCTGAATGGAAGAACAAAACAATTCTTAATATGGCTCAAAGTATATTGAAAGCCCAACTCATGCCTAAAGAGTTTTGGGTAGAAGTTATTTCTTGTGCAGTTTACTTGTCAAATAATGTCAAAGATCAAACATTGCAAGAGGTACGAAGTAGAAGAAAGCCTAGTGTCACTCACTTACGAATTTTTTGAAGCATTGCATGTTAATATGTGACTTGAATTTAGCCTATAGCAGTATTATTTAAGCATTTTGGACGAGTTTGGTCATGTTTTACATATTGGAGGCAGATATAGGCATAGACACGGGCGTGTCTCAGGGTATGTTGTGAACACGGGCAGGTACACAGGTGTGTTGTTGGCCGTGTTGGAATCTGCCGTTTTGTCCAGAATTGAATACGGGTCAGAACATGGCCATGTAGGAGGCCGTGTAGCGCACGAAATTGATTTTTTTGATTTATATTTGGTGGCCAACTCAAGAAAATCCTTCTCCAATAGGATTGGACTCTTACTTAAGAATTAAACTCTTATTTAGAATTAAATTCTTATCACTTATCACCTATTTTTGAAGAGGTTCCTATATTGAAGAGAATCCTTAATTAAGTTAGATTTTGGATTTTGGATTTTGGATTTTGGATTTATATCCTCTATAAATAGGGCTACATATATATGTATTATATAGTGTGTCAAGAGTTATAGAGACACCGTGAATGCCTTGTGTTCTACACGTGTGCTAAGTAGAGAGCTTGATTGGGGTATAATTGGGGCTAAAGGTTAAGTGTTTATCTCCATTCTATTTTCTTATATCTTTGGTTGATTAGTAAATTTATTCCTCCTTCACCTGTGGAGTAAGCTTATGCCGAACCACATTAATTTCTGTGTATTTTTTATATTTTCTCTATTTTTAGTATTGTGTTTTTTTATTATCTCAAATAATTTTTTATCCTCTTACGCTTCTGCAAACCCAAATTTCCTAACAAGTGGTATCAGAGCTGTCTACAATTATTTGAGATTTTGTTGTGCGACATCAAAATTAGAGATAGAGAAATTGGATCGTAATATGAGTTTTAGTTTATAGCAAATAAAGATGTGAGCCCTCTTAACATACAATGGGATGTATAAAGCTTTGTTAGAGAAGGAGAAGTTGGTGTCTACAATGATCAAAGAAAAGATGGAGGATTTGGATGCAAGGGCCATGGCTACCATTTAGTTATGTTTGTCGAATGAGGTGTTGCGAGAAGTTATTCATCAGAAGACAGTTGTAGCATTATGGGCAAAACTTGAGGAGCTGTTTTTGAAGAAAAGTCTCTCGAATAAACTCACTGTGAAACATCGTTTGCATATGCTTAACATGGTATAAGGTACCTCTTTGAGAATTCATATTGATGAATTTATATCCATCATGATTGACTTAAAAAATTTTGAGATCAAGTATGAAGAAGAAGATTTGGTTTTTATATTGCTCCGTTCTCTTCCTGCCTCATATAAGAATTTCAGAAATACTCTAATTTATACTAAGGAAACGTTGAAGGTAGAGGATATTAAATCGGCTTTGTTTTCAAATGAGCTTATGGATAAGGAGCTTGTTCAAGAGACTAGGGCAACTGCAGATGCTTTATTGGTGAGAAATTCGAGTAGCAGTTCAGGTAACAAAAAGAAGACCTGTTATTATTGCAAGAAAATTGGGCACGTGAAGACTAATTGTTGGAAATTAAAGAAAAAGGATCAGCATGGTGAATCCGCAGAAGCCAATTTAGTTGATGAGTTTGAAGGTAATGTTCTCATTGTGACTGAAAATTTAACCAATTTTGGGCAAAGGTGGATATTTGATTCTAGTTGTGATTATCACATTTGTCTCAATAAAGATTGGTTTGCCACCTATGAACCGGTTAATGGTGGTTTTGTGTTAATGGGCAACAACCATCCTTGTAAGATTGTTGGTATTGATTCAGTTAGAATTAAAACCCATGATGGTATAGTGAGGACTTTGATTGGTATTAGACATATTCCGGACATGTCTAAGAATCTTATCTCGTTATCCATATTAGAAATTAGTGGTTATAGTTTTGTTGGCGGAGATGAGATTTTGGATATTGTTAAAAATGCCATTGTGGTGATGTGAGCTAGACGCATTGGTAGATTATATGTGTTGCAAGGATCTACTGTGACAGGTACTGCTATATTATCATCTTATTCTTCTATACTTTTGGGCAAAGTTAATTTTGGTGATTTATTAACTAAAGCATTTTGGAGGAGCAAGTTCAAGTGGCTCTTGGACTTATTTTGGTGTTCTCATATTTGAGACATTTATGGAGAAAGTGGAGCAAATTTGATACAAGAAAATTAAAGTCAAGGTGGAGATTTGTTAATATGTGACTTGAATTTAGCCTATGGTATCATTATTTGAGCATTTTGGACGAGTTTGGTCATGTTTTACATATTGGAGGCAGACATGGGCGTATCTCATGGTGTGTTGTGAACATGGGCAGGTACACGAGTGTATTGTTAGCCATGTTGGAATCTGCCGTTTTGTCCAAAATTAAACACGGGTCAAAACATGGCCGTGTAGCGCACGAAATTGATATTTTTTGACATATAATTGGTAGCCAAGTCAAGAAAATCCTTCCCCAATAGGATTGGACTCTTACTTAGGAATTAAACTTTTATTTGGAATTAAATTCTTATCATTTATCACCTATTTTTGAAGAAGTTCCTATATTGAAGAGAATCCTTGATTAAGTTAGATTTTGGATTTATATCCTCTATAAATAGGGCTATATGTATATGTATTATATAGTGTGCCAAGAGTTATAGAAACACCGTGAATACTTTGTGTTCTGCACGTGTGCCAAGTAGAGAGCATGATTGGGGTATAATTGGGGCTAAGGGTTGAGTGTTTATCTCCATTCTATTTTCTTGTATTTTTAGTTGATTAGTGAATTTGTTTCTCCTTCGCCCGTGGAGTAGGCTTATGCCGAACCATGTTAATTCCTGTGTATTTTTTATATTTTTTCTATTTTTGGTGTTGTATTTGTTTATTATCTCAAATAATTTCTGATCCTCTCACGCTTCCGCAAACCCAAATTTCCTAACATTGCATATGCTCATAATAAGAAAGATCCAAACTAGATGATCGAAGTATCAAATATGTCTTCATCGGCTATAATCATAATTCTAAAGGCTATAAGTTATACAACCTAAGCAATGTCAAGATTGTGGTGAGTCGAGATGTTAAATTTGATGAGGAAGCAATGTGGGATTGGGAGATAAAAGAAGAGAGCACCTATGATTTTCTTCCATATTTTGAAGAAGATATCACAACACCAATTCAAGATACAACTCCACCTCATTCTCCCCCTTCAGCTACACATGATGGAAGTTCCAATGAAAGACCACAGAAAATGAGGAGTTTGTCTGATATTTATGATGAAATTGAAGAAATTAATGCTAATGATTTATTTTGTCTATTTGTGGACACTGAGCCTTTAAACTTTAAAAAGGTCGTGAAAGATAAAAAATGGAGGCAAGCTATGAAAGAAAAAATCAAAGCAATTGAGAAGAGCAACACTTAGGAATTGTTAACTCTTCCTAAGGGTCATGAAGCTATTGGTGTCAAATGGGTTTACAAGAAAAAGAAGAATGCAAATAGAGATGTGATGAGAAATAAAGCAAGACTTATTTCTAAAGGTTACAAGCAAAAGTATGGAGTAGACTATGAAAAAGTATTTGCACCTATTGCTCATATGGAGATAATACGTCTATTGTTTTCTTGAGCAGCTCAAAAGAAGTGGAAGATTTGCCAACTTAATGTGAAGTCAGCTTTTCTAAATGGCTATCTTAAAGAAGAAGTCTATGTTGAGCAACCAATTGGCTTTGTAGTTAAAGGCCATGAAGATAAAGTGTTGAGATTAAAGAAAGCATTGTATGGCTTAAATCAAGTACCAAGGGCATGGAATTCTCGCATCAATAAGTATTTCCAAGATAATGAGTTTGTTTGCTGCTCTCATGAATATGCTTTTTATATGAAATTATTTAAAAATAAAAATGTTTTGCTTGTTTGTCTCTATGTGGATGATCTTATCTTTACCGGCAATAATCCAAGACTGTTTGAAGATTTCAAGAGAGCCATGTCGCTAAAGTTTGAGATGACGGACATAAGGATTATGTCTTACTATTTGGGCTTAGAAGTGAAGCAAATGGAGGATGGAATTTTTATTTTACAAGAAAGTTATGCAAGAGAAGTATTGAAAAAGTTCAAAATGCTTATTGCAATCTTGTGAACACACCTATGGAAGTTGGAATCAAACTATAAAGATTTAATGTAGGATATAAGAAAGATCCCACTTTATTCAAAAGTCTTATTGGAAGCTTGAGATACTTAACATGTACAAGGCTAGATATTCTTTTTACGGTCAGAGTGGTAAGTTGTTTTATGGTAGCTCCTACTTCTACTCACATGAAAGCTGCAAAGAGAATTCTTCACTATCTCAAAGGTACAATTGACTATGGATTACTATATTCTTCATCCATTGATTTCAAGCTTGTTGTATTTAGTGACAGTGATTTTACGGGAGATGTTGATGATAGAAAAAGCACTACTGGTTTTATATTTTTCATGGGTGATTGTGCTATTAATTGGAGTTCAAATAAACAATCCATTGTTACTCTTTCAACATGTGAAGTTGAATATGTGGCTGCAACATCTTATGTTTGTCATGCTATTTGGCTTAGAAGATTATTAGAGGAACTTCACTTGAAACAAGAAGAGGCCATAGAAATTTTCATTGATAATAAGCCCGCACAAGAATTAGCAAAGAACATGGTGCTTCATGATTAAAGTATAAACACATTGATACAAGGTATCACTTTATTAGAGAATGCATTGAAAAGAAAAAAGTGGATCTCAAGTTTGTGAAGACACATGATCAAGTTTTGGACATTTTTATAAAGCTACTCAAGTTCGAAAATTTTTGGGAGTTACGAGAAATGGTCGGAGTAAAGAAGAAAATCATAAATTAAGGAGGAGTGTTGAATGTTAATTTGCATTTTCTATAAATGTCTCTTTATTCTGATGTGTGAAACGTTTGGTGATATTCAATGTGTGTGTAATGTGTTCATTAAGTGTAAGTTTAAGTTTATTAAAAGTTAAATTTATTAAGTGTTTAAGATCAACGTTAGTAAATTAAATATGGTACATGTTTATAGAATTTAAGAGCTAAATTGTACCTATAAATAACCCCCTTGTACTTGAGTTGAAAGCATCAATTAAAAATTATAAATATTTCTTTTATACATTTCCCTTCTATCTAAATATTGTTCTCTCAAACCTCCCTCTTCTCTCCAACACCCACTAGTTTTGGAAGCCTTGGCTCTGAGAGAAGCTGTTGCAATAGCCAAAGAACGATCAGACAGGAAAGTGTTGTTTAAAGGGGACTGTAAAATGGTTATTGACGCTTTGACGAAGGGAACCTATGTAGGAGTTCAGGTGGAAATAATTATTTATGGATATTAGAGAAGCTCTGGTATAAGATGATATATTTTCATTCCACTTTGTGAAACGGGAGTGTAACTGGGCGGCCCATTGTTTGACCAGAAATGCCCTTACTTAGTGTTTCTTTTCGTTGTATGTAATGCTTCGACCTATGGGATGTTTTATAGATGTGAGAAGTTATTATCGCAGAAATGCACCATGCTTTTCACAATTAATGAACACCTCTATTATCTTCTGGTAAAAGAAAAAGAAAAATAATAAGGCACCTCATCTTTCCATAAAAAGGTTTAACATATCTTTAAGCGCTATTGCTGCAAAAAATTAAAAATTTAAAAATTTAAATATTTGTGAGCTTTTATAATTTTATCATAATTTTTTAATATTAGTAAAAATATCTCGATTTAGTAAATATTTGGCAATTTTAGCACAAATAGATTTTTTGTTAAAATTAAATACAAATAATGACGTGACACCTTATAAAATGATAAATTTATCCTTTTTACTTTTCTAAATATATAATTGATCTATGGAATAAAAAGTCCAAAAGTTTCAAAATTTTAGTAATTTTATTCCAACTTTTAAATTTTGATAAAATATTTTAATTTTGTCAATTTATTACTATAAACAATTATTTATTTAAAATTAAATAAAAGTACAAACGCAATAATGAAAAATTAAATTGTTAAATTCATAAATGATTTTATATTTAATAATTTAAATTATATTTATTCAATATAAATTTTAATATTAATACTAATTTATACAAAAACTATATAGTTTACCATTAATATTTAATTTTTTATTAAATTTAATAATTTAAATTTTATTTATATTAAATTAGTATTATATAGTTTTGTCCTATATAGTTTTTTAATCTAAGAAATTATTACTCTAGATAATCTAAAATTTTTAATTATTTCATAATTATCTATTTGAAAGTAATTAAAAATATTTAACTTTAAAATGCAAAAAATAAATGTCATATTAACTACATATATATATACATATATACACATATGCATGTGTGCGTGTACATACTTATACAAAATTTATATAGTCAGTCACAAATTTAAAAATTTATCACATGTAAATTTAAATTTTCAATCATCACGCCAACATATTTTATTTAATTTGATTAAATGATTTTAAATTGAAATATTTCTCAAAATTTAAAATAGATGAAATTGTCAAAAGTTGTAAATGTTTGAATTTTTTATGCCAATAGACCTTTATGAATTTTACAATATAAGGGATAAATTTGGTATTTTACAGGTGTCACGTCAGCATCTTTTGTTTAATTTTAACCAAATGTCTATTTGTGCCAAAATTACCAATGATTAATAAAATTAAAATATTTTTATCAAAATTAAAAAATTAAAATAATATTATAAAAAACTACAAACGTTTAAATTTTTTATACGAATAGGTCAACTTTTAAATAACCATATACAAATAGACACCTTTCCTTAAAAGTTTTGTTTATTTATTTTCAAAATACACGATGATACATGTGTTCATATTAATCGGGACTAATAACTCTTTTTGTCTGTTTGCCTTCTCTCCCTTTCTTAACAAAAAAAAAAAACAACCCTCTCTACAAGAAGTCATGCGTGAGGCTGCTGTTGGCCATTGTTGGCCCTCTTGCTCTATTTTATCCTTATTTAGCAGTTGTTATTACTCAATAAAGATGTATTTTCTTACATCATGTATCTTTTTTTTTTTTTACTTAAAGTAGAGATTTCTGTTCATGTAAAGAAATTTTAATTTGATCTACTCAAAATTCACAAGACTTTTAGATTTATCAAGATGAATATGATTATTTCCAGTTTGTAGAAGGTATTGGTGTTTTAGTCCGGTACCTAAAAATTAAGTATCTGATCGGTCTATACTAAAATTTTGTGTCTCTATCACTTAATATTTAAGTAATTTTCTGTATTGATTGTCTTATAGATACAAATCTTGTATCTATCAAGTTTATAACGGTTGTATTGTACTATTTTCAACTTATTTTGTTATAGGTGTTTTGACATATAATGCAAAACTATTATGTATTTTACCTGAAGCCTTAATCTAATTAGTCTCTTTTTCTTGTACATCTATTTTATGTAATGAAATTTCATTAGTTCTGTAAAAAAAAAAAAAAGTGTTCATATTGACTGTTGTTTTAATTTTTTCCAATCTCATAGTTTTGTACTAAATATTTGTGTTTTTATTATATCCAAACGCTCACTCAGATTACAATTTTTCATTTTCTCACTCGTTATCTTTGTCTCGCATTCTCTCCTTCTCTCTCAAACACACAACCAAAATAAATTATTAAATTATGGAATTTGTAGTTGTTGGAAAATTCCCGAAACTAATTTTGACATCCAAAGTCTCCAATAGCCTTTTCTTTATGTAAGTTTTTTCTTTGAAATTAATTTATATTATTTAGATATATTTTTAGAAATTCTCATGGTATTTCAATTATTCTATTTCTAATTTTTTTCAATTGATTTATCCTAAATTTTCAAAATTAATTTACTAAATTAAAAAATTATTGATTCAATCATAAATATCCAGTAAAATATCCTTTTTATTTAATTTTATCTATAATTTATCAATAATTATAGAGAAAAAGTACTTAGTTTTAATATGTTTGTAGTTCTACAATTTTTGTACGCAGCAATACAAAAGTTTTCAGTTTATTTTGTTCACATTGGTTATACATATTAGAATTATTCTTAGTTGAATTATTCAATTAAATAAAAATCTATATTTCAATTTTAAATATATAAAAGTACATCATTTCAATTTTCACTCTTTCAGATAAATTTAAAAATAAATTTAATATTTTTATTTTGTTTTGTTTTGTTTTTCAATAATAATAGTTCAATTTTATTTTTTATTTTATTTTCATAATATTCAGTATAATTTTTTTAAATTTAATATATATGAGTGAAGAAATTTTTAAAATTGAAAAAATAAAAAATGAAATCTAGTACAAAAAAAGGCATTTAAGTCAATTTAATATTTAAAATGAGACATATAATTATTTTAATCTGTAAAACCTGCTAAAAATATTATTTTAAATTTTTTTTATAAGTTTAGACATCTAATTATTAAAAACAATATTTGAATACTAAAATAGCAAAAGAAAAAAAATTGGATATATACCATTTATACATTTATTCCCAATACATATATACATCATGTCAATGTAAGGATGCACTCTAAAATTATGGGAGTGTTAAATTTTGAATACTTTTAACTTTTTGATATAAAAATAAATAAATAAATTTCTATATATTTGAAATAATTTTTATTTTTATAAAAATATCACAATTTATTATTTTAGAATGGCAATTGAATTTTAATATATATTTTTTGTTATTCTATTATAATTATATAAATATAGACTACTCAGTATGTACTTTGTCTTTTATTCTGTCCTGCTATGTCCATGCATTTGTTGTAATACTCTTAACCTTATAAATCAAGAATGCCCAGGCTTAATCTACCAATGCCGAAAGTATTTTTTAAGCAAAGAAAAAATTTCTCCATTAACTAAAATAAAAGTACAAGGTTACAGTAGGTAGAGCTGTAGCTCTACACAATGAAGTACTAAAACTTGTACAATCATAGATAAAAAAAAACGGAAATGGTACATGTCCCAGCATGTCTCGCACAGTTTTAAGGGAAACAAAAAAATTTTTTTGAGGTAAAAAGGTAATTTTACATATAAAATTACATTTTAACCCTCCAATTATATTGCCCCTGTAAAATGGAGAGGGCCAAACTGGTAATTTTTCCAGTCCGAGATATGTATCACTGTCCATCAAAAAAAAACTTGAGAAATATGAGATAAATACAACTAAAATTAAAATTTATCTGCATAAGAGATGAAGATATTGCGAACAGTCCCCTCCTTGTAGCCTGATGGTCAAGGGTAGGGACATCTAAGGTTGAAGGGTAGGGGTTCGATCCCCCTTCCCACCTGTCCTCCCAGGGGCCCGTAGGCCAGCTAAAAAAAAAAATATTGCGAACAATCTAACATGCACATAGACATGCTATAAATTGAGTTGAAAGAATCTGATAATCGGGTAGATCCTACTAAATTTTCAACAGCTTCTACAAGACTGGTGGCTATAGCTAAGGGTGTGCATCGGTTGGTTTGGTCAAAGAACCACAAAAACCGATCTAGGGATATTTCTGACCAAAACCAAACTGAACCAAAGAAAAACTAAAATTAACCGAACCAACTTGGTTCGGTCAGTTAACCGATTTATTTTTTAAATAAAATTTTTATTTTTTATTTAATATTTTATAATTTTTTTAAGATTATTCTTTAATTATATAACTAAAAAAATATTTTTATTTATAATTTTAATATTTATATATAATTTTTTATATTTAATATTTTTATAATAAATATATATATGAGTCGGTCGGTTCGGTTAATTTTGGTTTTTTAACTTAAAAACCGAACCAGTCGGTTATATATTTTTAAAAACTAAACCAAACCTAAATATAACCGACCGAACCGGTCGGTTTGGTTTTTGGGTTTTTTTTGCTCAGCCCTAGCTATAGCATACACACCTTGAACTTCGGAGAAAAGAATAGCCGCCTAAAAATCAATTTGAATAACGGTTAAACCGCTCCAAAAATTTTCAAGACTCTGAAATTCCACTTGATTATCGAGTATACCGTTTCAAGGATTATTCAAAGTTTGTGCGTTATAGTCTCAAACCAAGTACAAAAATATCCACCCACTAGAGAGATCTAAATAAAATTAACATGTAAAACAAGAAAAATAAATATTTTTTATGGGCTTACCGATGGTTTTGCTGTTGAAGCAACCAACGACAGTCCTAAAGGAAGACAGTCTGTGTAACTTTTGTTTTTGAGAGAAAGCTGAAGTAGCTAGGGTTTCTCTTTTTTTCCTCTTCAATGCTGAAATTTAAACAAAGAGAAAATCATGTCTAAGTACAATTTTTACAAAGTACAAGATTTAATGTACACATTAATTACCTAAATTCTTTAATGTACACATTACAAGACTTACGGGACAAAAATAGAAAAAAAAAAAAAAATTTGCAGGCCACGATACGTATGATGCATTTTTATCAGGCGTACGGGTTTTTTTTTTTTTTTTTTTTATATCATTTAAAGCTCTGGAGGCTCCTGTAAGAGCGGAGTGAGTGGGGATCAAACCATGACCTACTACCTTGACATCCGGTACTAAACCCCACACGAAAAGGATGTTAAAGTGAAATCACTTTGGTGGAGGGGGCTCGAATTGCCCCCTTAATATGCTTTAAAGAGCATATTGCCACTGGAACACCACTCCAGTGGCGCGTACGTTATGACTAATTCTTTAGATATTATAAATTTAATATAATATAGTGGAATTAAAAAATTTTCATTAATAATAATGAATCCTGGTAACAAGTCAAGAACACATCAACTCAGCCAACCGCAAACCCCAAAATTGTGCTTACACAGGACCGTCTGTGATAGCAAAATTCCAGTATTATACGGAAATTAATCCAAAACTACAAGCTGAAAAATAGCAAATTTATGGCTTTACAACAAGTCCTCTAAAGGCAGGAAATTGATTAGCATAATTGTCATCTTTAGTAGGATAAGTTTGTTCATTTCCACTACCAGCAACTGGCCTTCCGTTATTACCATTAGCTCTGTCACCATTGGTTCCACGACCACCAGAAGGCCTTTCTCCATTGATTCCACGACCACCAGGATCACGCCATTGCCCACGTCCACGACCATAAGCTTGTCTGGGGGATTCATCATTGCTTACTGACAGACCGAAAAGTTGTTTCAAGAATTCATCAGTGATTCCTGACTGCAAGGAAAAAACACATTCATAGATTAGCTCCAACCATAATTGAATATTGGTTTAAATTTTCATCTCTGCATATATAATTAGTGCTATACCTTGGAGCTTTTCTTTTCGTCATCTTTCTTCTTAGGTGTGTCCCTCTCAGAGTTCTGAGAAACAATGGTGAAATCATGTGAAATTGACATGATATATTCAAACAGAGTAGCAAATCTATCAACAACAAAAAGAAAAAACTATACCCACCTGCTTGATGGAAAGGCCATCCTCTGTCTTTTTATGCAATTGTTGCATAGATTCAAAATCGTTGACGACAATTAATTTTCTCTGCTCAGTAGTCTTTAGCAGAGAATCCAAAGCTTTCCTCTTTTCCAGCTGCAACTTTTCATATTCTGCAAGTGTCATTACCTGAAATACAAGAAAAGGGTATCAGTATAGGTCTCACAAGATGAGATACACAAGGAAAGCTAATTTAAGTGTTTAATTAACGTTACATTTCTATCATCATGATCTTGCTTCCTGTCATTATCTTTTGAAGAATCTTGCTTTTTGTTTCTAGCCATCTTAGAGCCCTTAAAAGCTTTTCCTCTGTAAGCAAAAGAGAAACAAGATTAGATCATACATACAAAAGCTAAACACAATTAACCGCAACATTATACTGAGAAAATCTAAAAAAGGCATACCCTTTAACCCCATTGCTCTCATTGTCACCATTGGCTACTTCTGCTGTATCAGCAACAGGCTCCTTGTTTTCCACCACATGACCATTGTTCTCACCAGCAACAGCATTCTCAACGTCCTCTTTACCAACATTGGATCCTTCATCCTTTCTGCTATTCTCTTCAGTGAATCCATTGCCGTTCAATCCATTGTTCTCAACATCTTGCCCCTTGCAACTGTTGCCAGTAGTTTTGGTGCTCTCTTCACGGTGAAATTCATTATTAACCTGTTTCAGATTGTCATCACCAAGTTGGTGGTTTTGATTATTTGTTGCAACCCACCTTTTATTCTTATTGTAACGATTGAATCCATTTACACCTCCCTTATTTCCTTGCAAGTCACTGTCCCCTCCATTAATGTTCCTATTACGGTGATAAGCACCTCTAGAACCACCCAGATAGCCAGAAACGCCTCCACGATATCTCCTGTTATTGTAGTGCTCATGACCATCATCACCATGATATCTCCTATAATTGTTGTGCTGTTGACCATCAGCATTGCTATAGTTTCCCTTATACCGGTTATAATTGTTATAATATTTTCCTGCTCAGCAACAAAAACACAAATCAATACATGCACAGCCAAAAAATATGATATCTTTAAATCAATTTCATAAATTTTAACTTTTAATTCAAAGAACTGGGTTGATTAGATAAAAATAGACACCAAATTTTATACAATAAACAAATCATTATTATATGATTACACCATTAAACATAAAACAAAAATAAACAAATAAAGATTACACCTTTATACATACATGGATGCACACAACAAATCAAAAACTAATCAAACACAACATATACAAAACGAAATCAGTATTGAAAAAAAAAATTTACTTTGACAAGAATGGGAAGGCGGCTTTGCTAAATGAGTTCCCTCCTTTTTATTTTCCACCACATTTGGTGGTTGTTTCTTCTCCGCTAATGCAGCAGCAGCAGCTGCTTTGGCTGCTTCAATAATGGCGGAAGCTTCCTCATCCCCATCCAACAATGCGAACAAGTTTTGTGGTGGAGTCATGGTACTCGGCAACAAATTAAACACTAATGGGGTTTAGGGTTTATGACAGACAGAGAAGCCTATAGAGATTGCCTCTATGATAAGTTTGAGCTAAAAATTAGGGAGTGTCGAGGTTTATATAGAGTGGTCAGTGGAGGTTGCTTGGGGCCAAAGCTATAGACTGGGAGTTATTTTTGGTAATTATCTTTGTATTTCGCTTTTACTATTTAACTCCTTGTGTATTTGAGGATTTACCACTGTTACACTGTATTTGGTTTATGTTTGTTTTGGTTATAACGGTAATTGTAGTGTAGAGTGGTCCTAGTAAATTAATATTGATGAGGTGAATAATCCGAGTTCCGAGGTAAATAAGGTTTTATGAGTGTTACATTGAATATTAATTGTAGAATTTTCTTATTTGAACAGAAAATTTGTTATGGTATATAATTGTGAGTTCTATTCCTATTAAGGAAAAAAAAGTCAAAGCTAGAAAACATTTTCCAACAAAAAATTGGTTTTCACTTAAAAAAAAACTTCTTTATTTTGCAAAAGAAAATTCCAAAGCTCTACAAACCAAGAAAATATTTTTCACAATTGTTTAGATTATTTATATGAAATTTTGACAAAGTATTTGTACTATCTTGCACACTAAAAATAATTTTATTAAAATTTCATCAAATAAAAATATTTTTTAAAAAATTACAAGAAGTAATTTATGTAAATAAAATTATATTTTTTTAGTATAATAAAAATTTTACTATTATCGAATTCTCTTTTTAAAATGTGAGTAATTTATTGGACGGGAGTTGAGAATGTTGGAAACTGGGCTTCAACCTGACTTAGGATATGCAATTGCAAATATGGCTAGAAAATTTCGGCCTTAAAAATTTGTACCATTTTGCTTTATATTGGGTATGGCTTGAACCGATGATTGGGCTGAAGCTTTAAGAGAAGAACCATTGGGCTAGAAGTTGTAAAAGACGATAATAGAAATTTTGAGGAAACATAATGATTACTCCTATCATATTATTATAATATGATAGCAATGTGTTGTATTGGGTATGTAGAAAAATATTACCAGAAAATGAAAGAACAAATCATGGGTTTTGTTGGTTTAGAAGAAGGCCAGATGCAGGGATGGGGACCTTTGTATAAAGCAATGAATGCCAAATAGTAGGGTTTAGAAAACTTAGGGTTCCTTTGCTTTAATGGCTATGCTAATCACCAAAAGCTAAAAGCCAAATTTCATTAGGATTAAGACCTTCCATCTAACCATATTATTCATTTTAAGTCATGAAATCTATCTTAAAAGTTAAAAAACTAAAAAGAAAAGAAAAGCTTCTTGTCCATTGAAGTTACAAAAGTAATATTCTGTTACTATTTAAGATAAACCATATCTATTAAACTATGATAGATTTTTATTTACGCCAATAATAATGTATCCGACTCATATTTCGAATTTTTTGTATTTAACTAATAAAAATATTTGACATATATATGTACATTAGATATATTTTGCCATTAGATATAGTATACATTAGATGTAATACAACTGATATAGAGAATATTTCGCTTAAACTTTAACTAGTTTTTTTTGTTATTTAAGCTAGCTGTTTCCATCTGCTAGTGTTTTTTTTTTTTTCATTCATTGCAGTTTCACTCCTGCCTATCCTTTTGATAGTTTTTGTCTCCTATTTATTTTTCTTGTTGTTGGTTGCATTTTTTAGTGGTGATGGCAACAAGAAACAAAATATTACAGGACAGTTGAGGTGGGTTTGAAGAATCTATAGGTTTAATTGAGTAGAGAGGCTACTCAAGTTGCTAAGAAAATAAAATTTTCAAAAATATAAACACATGAGTAGTATATGTACACACACCAAAAGAAGATTATAAGAATGACTTTTGCCAAAAATAAAAAACACACTAATAGGAATGACAGTAATATTTTTGTCTATATATTAAGAATAAGCAGTAGCAATAGTGCAAAAATGATTGCTCATCTTTTTATTTTTTTTTCAGGTCAAGAGATTTAATGATTGAATCCTTATCAATGAGACTCTTGAATTCGAAATTTGAATCCCAGATGAAGCATAATTAATGATTTTTTTTCTACCATAGTTTAATTTAGTGACATACATATTTATTTCCTTTAAAAATAATAAAGTCAATGTTATCTTCATAAGTTAAGAAGATGCACAATATACGAGCAACATTTTAAATAAATAATAAAAAATCTCATCCAATCTTGTCGTTTAATATTTACACATGACACTTGGATTCCACATCCTATGTAGCATATCATAATCTAATGCTACTAATTAACTATTTAACCAAAACAAATTAGAAACCATAAATGCATTGATCTTTTAAATAAATTATGTATACATGCTTTGTAATGTTTTATAATTTTATATCCTTTTGATTGAGGGGATGTATTAATATAGTATTTTATACTCGCACCTCGTGATATAGACAACCTAATGTTTTGCTTAATTGTCTAATAATCAACGTATCATGCAAGATTCGATTTCCATTTTGCATGGGAATTTATCACATAAATTCATCAGTTTTTACGGAATTCATCCGATTCGAATTTGAGTTTACAAAAATATATAAAAAAAATTCACATGACCTTTAAGATTTTTTTCAGATATAGTACAAATCTCGTCATTATTTTTTATAATTTTTCTATTTATTGGTTATTTTATTAGATTATAAACTCTGGTTAAATTAAAATACTTTAACTTCAACCAATTATAATGTAATTACATGATAATATCACAATATAATATGCTTTATTATCTCTAACAGTCATAAGAATATATATCATGTTCTATTTGGAGATTTGCACTCTAAATTCATTGCTTATGTGTAATTAAACGTCGCACCAAGGAAAGAGTGCATATATTTCTATTTGGAATTTTGTTTTTTTCCTATCTTTTAGAGCATCAAACTGCCAATTAACATGTCAACTAAAGATGATATGACCAATATTTTTATTTGTGAAAAATATAAATTTTTTCAGCATATAAAAAAATGAACTGTTAATCACGAGCCATGGCCTATGCTATTAAATGCACATGTTGTGTTCAACAATCTTTGTTCATTCTGGTGATTTGTTCAAGTATTTTCTAACTATTTTATGCTGCTATTAATTTGTAATTTTCTATTAATTGTTTGCAAAGCAAGAAAAAGAAAAAAAATCATATAATAGTATTGCATTGATTTGAAAAAATAATAATAATAAAGAGGGAGCTACAGTTGATTTTTTTTTTTATTTTTTTAATAATTGACCTTCCATTTGAGCACTTAAAAAGATAAAGTTTGTTTAATTCCATCAATGACAACAATTATCACCAATTTTTTTTACTAATATTAAGTTCTAATTTATAATAAAATTATTTCTTTAATTTATTTGTCATGGAAAGATTTTATTATTGTTTTCCACATAATGAACAAATTAAAATTTTTCAAAATTAATTCTACTATTTAAGTTATGTTATGAATATTTTTCATTTGGTAATAATAATACATTAAAATAGTCTAAAACTAATTAATTAATGAATTATCAATATATACAACGTTTATGACCCCTTTCTAGTACAATGAATTGTTAATTAGTAGAATCAAATTCTAGAGCTAATTTGGATACTTAGAAGTTTTTTTTTTCAGAAAAAAAAAGAAGTTCTTTGGTTAAATATTAAGATTTTTATTTTTAACTTAAATTTTTTTAGGGTGAATTACTATTTACAAGTAAATACTATTTCCCCCCTCTATTTGAATATATTATATTATTTACTCCAAAAATTTTAAAAATATATTTTGTTATTAAACTAATTGTTTAATAGAATTTATGTTAAAATTATCATTAATTGACTATAAAAATGATAATCTTATTTAAAATATTTTTGACAAAAAATAAAATAGCTTATTTTAATTTTAATTTAGTCAAAATTTTAATCAAATAACAATTTATCATTTCCAATTTTAAATATATTTACTTAAATGTTAACCAAAATATTTATATTTCATAAAAAATTAAAAAAGTAAATTTTCTTTTTAACTTCTTTTAAACTTTAAAATTTGATTTTTATTTGAATTATTAGTTTAAATTATTGAATATATAAATT
>CATIWO010213733.1:0-15949 GCA_949673435.1 Macaranga tanarius
TAAATTATAAATTACAAATTACAAATTAATCAAATAATTTATAGTAACATTAATTTAAAAAATTATTATAATAATTTTATTTGGTTACTTTTTGTTAATAAAAATAATAATTAAATCAAGAATCTAAAATAAAAATATAAATGACTTAATAGTTTATTAATTTATTTAAGTTAAATTTTAAAATTAAAAAAATTTAAATTAGTTTATTATAGTAATTTTTATCTAAGTTTATTAATTTGAGTTATTTAAAATAGAAAAATACAAAATTAAATATTATTAGAATAGTAATAAGGATAAGTTGGTATTGAGGATATGTATAACAGTGTTATAATAGGAATATAAAAGAATTTTTTAACATAGTTTAAAAAAAATATTTCTTAATATTATATTTGAAAATATTATAAATTTTTAAAATTTGACACATTATCTAAAATAATAAAATTCTCAATGAAGAGAAATTATAGGATATCAACATTTATATAACACCAATTGGAGGACTGAACATCCGATGCAAACATATAAGACTTTGGGTTCAAGTTTACTTTCCATTTACATTAATTAATCTCTTAACCTTTTTCCTACTTTAATTTGTTTTGACAACTGAAAGTCATCTGTAATTTTTTCAACTAATAGTTATCCGTTTAAATAAAATTCTTAATTAATTTTTTAATTCCCTCCAATATTTTAATATTTTTTAATGTATATTGGGTATAAAAAATTTAAAACAAAAAATCAGTGTATAAAGTATTTAATTGGTCTTTATCACATCTAAAACTAACAATATTATTATTAGTTGGATTCATTTAAAAAACATGTTTCTAAACACATGCAACTTTGCATGAAGTAGGCTAAAAATTTAATAAATTAAAGAAGCTATAATTTTTAGTTAATAATTTGCAATTACTAATGATTTTATTATTCTTTTACTTTTCTTATAATTTTTTTATTATTATCATTTATTTGTAATATAAAATATTTGAAACTCAATAAATATTGGGTATTAAAAGTAAGAAGTTAAATATTTTATTAGCTAATAAAAAGTATTTTAAATTAAAGATAATTATATAATTTAAATTACTAAAGAAATAAATATAAAGTGTATTTATAAAATAGGGAAAGTGCAAAAATTTTCACCCTTGTAATTTTATCATGTTTAAGATTAGGGTCATTGAAAAGGTAAACTGTTCTAGAATATTTATAGTCATTCCAATAATTTGGTTATTTAATCCTTTTTTAATTTTTAATTTTTTAAGATTTTTTTTTAATTCAAATCAGTATAATTTAGAGCGTAATTTTGGTAATCACCCAGAAAACACCTACCAATCCAAAAATACAAGACCTTGGGTTCAAGTTTACTTTCCATTTACATCAATTAACCTCTAATTTTCTTCCTAGGATAAAGTAACAATTTGCCCCTTGAACTTTGATGCAATAGTCAATTAGATTTTAGTGTAATATATGTAACTTAATTTTTTTGTTTTAAATTTTAAAAAATAATTGATCATATTTGTTTATTTTTTATATTAAATATTCATTCATAAAAAAATAAAAATTTTAAATTTAAATTTTATTAATTCATGTCTTATATATTTTAAAATGTGACAAATTAGATCTAATTAGTAAATATATAAAGTTTTAGGGTAAATTTGTTAAAAAAATTTATTTTGGACTGAATTGAATTTTTCTCAATAAGTAACCTAGACTAATTGGCCATATTTGCATAATTGACTAAAAAGTTAATTTATGGGTTAATTAATAATCGCGTCCAAGCTCAGGAGGTAAATTGGCACTTTAGCCTTTTTTCCTACTTGAAACTCAAAGTGACCACAAACATTAACCACCTTCATGTATTAGCATGATAATGATAATAGTTTCATTTATCCTCAATTATTATCAAATTTTTTATTTAATTTTATCTTTTAAATAGTATGAATTTAGCATATCAATTTTTTGATTTATTTCAATTCTATCCAATTTTCTAATAAGAATTCAAATGTAATTTTTAAAATTATGATAGCATCCTTTTAAATGTCAATTACCCATTTAATTTTTTTTATTTTCACCAAAAAAAATTAAATCATAAAAACCCCAATTGATGAATTTGTTTAAAAACTGAAATACTTTTTAAATTACTTAATGAGTTTGTTAAATATAAATAAAATTTCAAGAAAATATTATTATTTTATATATAAAATTAAATTTAATGTGTTTATTTAAATTTTAAATTCCTAAATTTGTAAAATTAGCTATAATTAAATGAAGTTTTAACAAAATAAGGTTAAACTTACAAATTATATTAATGTCGTTATATCTACATTTATCGAAAGAATAAGAAGTTGTTATTTTTTTTATTGTATTGCTACTTCATGTTGTAATATTTGGTTAAATTGATATTTTTATGAAATAAAATATTAATTTTAATTCTAATTTTATATCAAATAAAATATTATGTGATGAAATAAAAAATTTATTTGAAATAAATTTTATAAAATATCAATTTAAATCAAACATATAAAATTAATTTCAAATAAATTATATTAAATCTTTTGAAAGTGCAATAAATTTATTGGTGAAATTAAAATAAATCTTATTGCACTTCCAAAAGAATTTTAAATAAAATTCATTTGTAATTAATTTTATATGTTTGATTTAAATTGATATTTTAAAAAATTTATTTCAAAAAACTTTTTATTATATCATATAATATTTTATTTGATATAAAATTAAAATTAAAATTAAAATTTTATTTGGTAAAATTATCAACTTAATTAAATGTTACACCATGAAGTAGCAATATAATAAAAAATTAAAAGATTTTAGAAAATAAAGATGATAAAAAATTAGAAATTTTTATTTTTATGATAAATATAGATACAATGACATTGAAATGATTTGTAAGTTTAACTTATTTTATTATAACTTAAATTTAATTTTATAAATAAATTATATTATATTTTTAAAAAATTTATTTATATTTAAATTAAATAATTTTAAAATTATTTCAGTTTTTAAATAAACTCATCAATTGAGTTTTTTCTACTTAGGTTTTTTTTTTTTTTTTTGGTGAAAATGAAAAAAAGATTTAAGCGGATAAAATTCTAAAAGGATCTTATCGTATTTTTTAAAATTATATTTAAATCTTTATTAGAAAATTGAATATAATTAAAATAAATTGAAAAATTGATATAATAAATTGATAAAAATAATAGGATTTAATAGAAAATTAGAAAATAATGAGGATAAATGAGGTCATTGCTTAAACTTGAAGCTTACGCCCGTTACTATAAACTACTACATAAACCCTACAACACAACTGCCTAAAACTAAATTTATCGTTTGTGCCCTAATACACAGTAGCCATCTTCTTCATCAAAAACCTGTCAACACTTTTCATTGTTTCCCATATTGCATTCTCATCGATCGATCAAGCAGCTATACTTCACCATGCGTACAAACAGTTTTCTTCGTGTTAGGGTTAAGTCTACCCCAGCACGCATGGCTTCGCGATCCCTGAAACAGCAAGTCTCCTTCAACTTGTCCTATCAGGTACAACACCTAGCTTTTCTTGATTATGGCGAAGGTAGACACATCTTTTTTGGTTCCAGGAACGAACAGCCTGCATCCGCGGATTCTTTTTTCTTGGACATGGGTTTGTGCAAGAACAACCAGGCTATGTACGACCATCTTTCGTCTAGGTTTGCTGGTTTAAGGTTATGTTCACCGACTTCACGTTGCTGTAGAGACTTGGTTCGAGTTATAAGACATGAGGTTGGTCGGAGAATCGATGGAAATATTCATGTATTGAAGAAGTGTAATAATGTCTTGACCATCAACATCAAAATACTGAAGCGCCAAATCCATAGTTTTCAAGAACCGGAGGTAGTCGATATTTTAATGAGGCGGTCGATGTTGGAATATGAAAGAAATTGTGGTATGGTGCCTACTGCTCCAAAGTCCAGGAGATTGAAGTGTGTGAAAGTTGGGGCTGATCAGAGTGAGACTGAGATTGTTGTTGGTGATAATGCCGCTGCTGCTGCGAAGGATGATATCAAAAGTGAAAGCAAAACTTGCACTGTATGCTTGGAGGAGCTCGAGGATTTTGCTGCCCAGATGCCCTGCGGTCACGTGTTCCATGGCATTTGCATCTACAAGTGGTTGGAAAATAGCCATTTTTGCCCCATCTGCCGCTACAAGATGCCCATCGAAACGTGATTCCTCTAGGATGTCAGGATTTGATGAAGCTATAAAAGAAAAATTATTCTTTGATGTATAGTTGCCCTTCATTAATTAGAATTGTCAAAACTTTTGGTTAATATCTCAAGAATCACATATAATTACTAGTATTAATGATTTCTATGTTTTAGCTAATTATATCTAGAATCATATACTGAACTATATTGAAATTTTAGACATAATTGAATTACATTGAAATGTATATTTTTCGAGCCAATTCTCTATTTTATATATCTATCATTATTAGGCCAATATAAATCGCTGAATAATTTTTTTTTTACTTTTAGGCCAAGATATAAAATGAAAGTAATTTTCCGATTAAATATAATTAGTCTAGTTATAGGACTCAAAATTCAGTCATTGCTGAAATCCTTTAACGAACCAATATGAAATTTCATGTTGGTTCTTAATGTGATTGCTATTTTCTTGGGCAGTTGAGCTCCAGATGTCCTGAATAACCAGATAATTTCTTGCTGGAAAAAGCCAATAAAAGAAAATATTCTTGTTAGAGAGGAACTGACATGGCTATATGGCATGAACACACCTTGTAATTGCAAACCATGCATGAGTTGCAAAATAGTTTCTATAGTGCTAGTTAAGTGAAAATTAAATCTTAAGTAGTATCAGGTATGCATGCAAATATTTATAAGATGGTGTTTGTATTTCATTGGATTAATATTTGAGTGAACTAGTGACTGGTGAATGCAATAAAAGTACACGATCATGCATTTTATAGAAGTAGAGCGTAGCAAAATTAAGCACCTCGTGGTGATGAACAAAATTTGTGTATGAAAAGGAGCCGTTAGCCTAGTATTAATTAGTCCTGAGCACTCCAACAACAAGATCAAATTAAATAGAAGCACACCACAATATATATGCTGCAACTACTAGAAGCTGAATCAATAACCATTCAGTTGAGGATACTTCTGTTTATCAAGTGACAGCAGGAGTTCCCCCAAACGCTTCAGTTGGAAGACTGGACTGGATTATCTATCCCAGTGAAGTGTTCAAGGGAACTCCAGGGAATACCTGATGCTATGAGATTTGGTCTTGTAATAGCTAGCTATTTGTGCTAATAGCTATTCGGCTATTGCAATACCATAGATGTAGCAATTAGGATTGATTTCTAAGAATGGCTACTACTTTGATGATTTTAGTTTCCTTTTAGGCACCAAAATGAAAGGCAAGCATATTCTGATTGGACTAACCTGATGAATTTTTGTTAAAAACAGCAGAGTGCCACAGTTCTTCTGCTTCCCAGTCAGCAAGGAAACTTGGTTATGAAATAAAAGCAAAAGCAATGCAAGGAGTTGTGATGACAGCAGGCTCATGTCCACTGAGATGGGTGACTTCTTTTTTCCTGAAAAATTGTGCAGGCAATACAATGCAAGGAGTTGACTTTAATTAATTGATAGAAAGAAAAATGTTAATAAACAAATATATATGTCAGATGGCCCCAGAGTTCCCCCAAACACTTCAGTGGGATCATGAAAAAAGCCAACCCAATGAAGTGCTCAAGGGAACTCCAGGGAACATCTGACACCCTCTTAATTTTCTTTTTCTTCTCTTCCTTCTCTTTTCGTTTCTTCTCTTGTTTGACAGTAATTTCCTGCTTCCTGTGCCCATATATATATAGTGAAGGTTGTTAATGCGTAATGCGGGACCATATAATTACATAATTTTGATGCATAGATGAACTTGGTCAGCATTTTCGAATGGATGCATAACAGTACATGCTATAAGATCAGAATTTGAGCAAGTGGACTTAAGCCTTTGCTTCATTGGAAGGAATCTTATGAAAAGTATTAATTTTTAAAAGATTTTTGTCTCTACTCAAGGAATGTACTACACATATTTCGAGTATTTTACAAATTGCCTAATAAAAATGTGATACGTATACTATATGTGATAAATCTAACCATTGAATGCAGTACACCTAAATTTTAGTGAAGAATATTTCTTTTACAAAAGATCAAAAAAATTATGTTCCACAAATTTGCCAGATTGAACCTGGTCTGAATTGTGGGATTGAATGGGGGAGGTATGGGAAAGATATTGCCATCGAGCATGCGTGGTCGCAGGCTCAATCTTTCTGTTTTTGCATCTCTACTTCTCAACTTTTTTCTTGTTTCTTTATGCTCTTACTCTCCCTTTCTGAGCGAGGTGACAAACATGCACTGACTTCTATTTCAACTCATTAATCATATATATTTTACAGGATTAGAATCAGTAATTCTATCAACAAATAATTAGTAAACTATACACAATCCTATTGTAAAAGCAGCAATTAATGTCAACTGTTATTGCTGTCAATCCAGCCATGAAAATAGAAGTAGGTCAAATATTGAATATTAATCAATGTGATTTTGGGCTAGCGGTGCCCATGAAAAATAAACAGATTAATTTCGTGCCAATATAAGGTGTGCGAGCACATCTCGCGGTTGAATCCAAGAAAAAAAAATATTAATCAACATTCTCCACCTAGTGGAGAAATCACGCTCTCCCTTCATGGACTTGCGGGTTTGACTTATCACAGCAGCATTTTTACAAAGTAAAAAAATATGTAACTGGGACAAAGAGTTGATAGTGGCCTTAATCCGAGGTGGGGTGCATGGAGACCCATTACTCAGATGGTCAGTATAACTCTGTGGAAATTAAATGTGGACTGCAACTTGTAGACCTAGAGCTCAATGAGAAATGTAATAACCAAAAAACCTGTGACATTTTTTTTTAGCCTTGTCACATGGGTCCACATGAAGGACGCGTAAGATTAAGAAATATCTATCAAATCAAGATGTGCTTTTCAGATTAATGCAAACTGGAAGCACATATATGTTCTTGTGACAACAAGACAGTGCGTGTATATATGTACTAGAATTTTAATAGACAAAATCTGAAAAAGAAAAGTTGGATAAAGATTGCAGCATGAAGGGTCGTCGTTTTCCTTATACAGTCCAGTGCTGCGTCTAGGTTCACCCCGGTAGCCATCTTGTCAATGTTTTCTATATATACTGATGAGCACACATCTATAGGTGCCTGCTTGTGGTGCAAGAACTAGAGGGTCCTATATATAAATAAGATGGCTCATAGCCTTATCCTCACGTGCTCACAAAATAGAAGAAATAGTTAGCAAGAACAATATCATCAAGTAGAGTTCCCTTGACCACTTCATTGTGGACTACTACTCTTTAAACACAAGAAAATATTGTTTTACACTGAAGTGTTTGGGGGAACTCCTGGTGTCATTTGATGTATATACAATGAATGTATTAGCAACCAAATCCTTACTTTAATGACTCATCCTCCCTCCTTCCATTATATATATACACACACACAATAACGAATGTATTGGCTAGCAAATCCTTACTTTAATAACTCAACCTCCCTCCTTCCAATTATTTGGCGTGAAAAGTAGAAAAAGTTTCAAATTGAGATCTCTTCATTCACTAATATTTATGGTCAACGATTTACAAAGTGAAGAATTGTTCGTATTGTACAATCCATAAATTCAACCTATCTAATCTCTAATGTTTAAAAAATAACGTATTATATCAAAGTTGTTCCATGATAACACGTGAAAATTAAAGATAAAAAAAATTCTTAAAATTTTAAATTCTAGAAATTTCAAGCTTTATAAATCTATTATTTTTTTGAAAAAGAAATTTTATATTATTATTATTATTATGGGAAATGATTTGTGTCGCTGACAGCGACATACTATTTTACCCTATATTTTTATATTAATTACAAAAATAAAATTATAAATAAATAAATTATAAAATTTAAATTTTTAAATTATGGTACGACGGGTTCACTCATTTCTCTCTTAGGTTTTAGATGTTGTTAATTTAATTAATATAGTCTCATCACGGGACTATTTAAATTCCAAAAATATCCCCTTTTTAATTATATTGCCCACTACATATGAGGGCAATTAAATAATTTTAAAAAATTTTATCTTTTGTGGTCGATGGACGTCGCGGAGTGCTACGTCCATCACCACCCTATTATTATTATTATTATTATTATTATTATTGAATTTGATTGTCCATTTTCATAAATTTGAAATTTTTTTTTTGTCAGAATCGATCTTGTACGTTTATTAATTTTTTTTCGTCACTTATCATTTAAATTTTAAGATATTACTTTATCAATTAGAAACTAAGAATTATTAATTCATCCTCTGAAAGAATTACACTATTTTTAATTAATAATTCAGGTTCTTTAAATACTGATTAATAGGGAAAGCACATCATTCTTCTTCCTTTTTTTCCCCTTAATTACCCATACTGATCCTGGTTTTAAGTTGCAATACATTGCTAGTAAAATTTCTTGTTGAGCAATATTATGATCATGCAACTTGAGAACAAGGTTGCCTCTTGTCTTACGAGTTCATATGAACTCAAACTAAAATCTGAGATTCAAATATTAAAATAATAAATACAGAATCATCAATTATGAATCTGCAGAGGCTTAATAGAGTTCAAAAAGTCATCTAAAGAAGAAAAATACAATAGAGATAATACATATATTTCTTTTTAAAAAATACATTCAACTTCAAGCGTAAAGGCAGAGGCTCATCAGTGGAGAGGATATGTTGTTATTCGTGTGGTCCTGCACTATCCATATCATTTGATTCAGTGTTAATGCTCAACTTGGCAGTATCCTTTACTTGTTTCATAGAAACTGCACCAGCATTATTACACGTACGTCATAAGAATATATAGTACTACTACAAATTCTATTCGGTTCCTAGGACCGCATGCCATCTCTCGATTTTACTTTTCTTCTTCAATTTAGTCCGCATTCGCGTCTAGTTTCACTATAAAATACTCTTTATAAATATAGCTACTATGGATGTTCACCATCGGTTTCAGTTCAAAATTGAACCGAACTAGAAAAAATCGACTAACTGAACTTTTTAAAAATTTATAATCAAACTGAACAGATTATAGACTAAAAACCGAGCTGAACCAATTTAATTTGGTTCGATTGGTTTTTCAGTTTATTAATTTTATTTTTTAAATAAGATTTTTATTTTTTTTATTTTTTTATTTATTATTTTATAATTTTTTAAAGTGTATTCTTTAATTATATAACTAAAAAAAATATTTATAATTTTAATAGTTATGTTTAATTTTTTCTAATTAATATATATATATATATATATCAGTCGATTCATTTTTTTGATTTTTTAAACTCAAAACTGAAACTAAACCGAACTTATATAACCAAACCGAACCGACCGTTTTTGGTCTTTTCTGCACACCCCTAATAGCTACAACTATCTTCATTAATTCAAGCAAATACAACCATAGCAGCAATAAAGAAACCTGAATCAAATAGCATCATCAGGTGTCCCCTAGAGTTCCCCTGATCAACAATTCATTGGGGTAAAAAAGAAGTGTTTGGGGGAACTCTTGGTGTCATTTGATTATTTAAATATTCTCTATTCATAACTATAACCGTACAGAATTGAATAATTTTAGTCTTAAACTGAACCAAACTGAAATAGATAAATATTTTGGTACGGTTTTAAATCTTTTATAATTCTCAAATCGAGAACTGAATACAATATATATATATATGATATAACACATTATATATAAATATTGTTATGTTGAATATGTAACTAAATTATAGTTAAAATATAATTAATTAATTGAAATTTACATATTAAAATACCTACTAATACTATTTTAATAAAAAAACATATTAACATATATTTTTTTACTACATATAAATTGATGATATATTTTTGTTTATACTTTAGATAAATTATTTTTGTTCATACGTACTTTAGATAAATTATTTTTTTATAATATTTTTAAAAAATTAGTTATACTTTTACTCTACTAAATCATTTCAAAAGACATGAATTTCCGTACCAAATTAACAATACTAGAAAAATAGGATGGTACGGTATGAAAATTTTTTAAATTTAATACAATATTAGAAATTTTGTTTTAAAATCTTTTAAAATTTAGTAATTAAGATTTCGAAGATTTTTAATCCCTGTATTTTTTCAACCTGTGCTTTCCTCTATTATTAACAAGTCGTAGCTTCTTAATTTCTCATCATTCTCTCAAAAAAAAATTTCTCTTTGGAGTTATGTTTTGAATTGTAAGGTTACAATTTAATTGGAATTCAAATCCAATCCAAGCCAACTTTGGAAAAAAAAAAAAAAAAAAAAACCAATGTATTTAGCTTTTGTGTATACATATATGGTGTTACATTAATTGCTTCCATTCCCACACATATATAAAACACTTCATTTTGACAAATGATTTTGATTTGTGTAATTTTTCTTTTATACTTGGTCATGATGATTTTTCCTTTTTTTTGTTATATGGTAAGAATTTTCTCGAGCTAATTTACGAGTCAATTATAAACATATTTTTTTCTCAAAAATTTTTAAGGCACATTCTCTCATATTTATCTTATGTATTTCGGAATAAATTTGTAACATATTTGTGAAGAATAAAAACTTTATTAATAAAAAAAATGAAATACTCACCAACTGACTAACTCTCTAACCTGTCATCACATTTAATTTCATGTTTTAGTATATGATTAGGTCATTAACGTAAAATTATTACACTCACTGGACACTACTAAACTCCTTTTAATTAATAACCGGTTCAAAGAAAAACACTGTGAATATTAGCATAGACACTGCATGCATAAGGTTTAATTAATTTGTGCTATGGAAATTATAGGTCGCATGAATTTTTGGCCCATGTAAGAATTTTCCATTAGATGATGCCCAATTTCACACAATCAACAATAAGTCCTTCTCTTATATGGGTTTCCACATCTAAAAAATATAAAAATGTTTTATAAATGGTGTCCATTGAGCCTTAATAAAAATCAATTGATTTTATATTAAATGGGTCGGATTATGTAACCCTCACTAGACCCATGGATTGGTTGAGCAGAAACTCAAACAATCGTTAATTAGCTGGACTCCCCTTCTTACTCTTTCTTCTTCCCTTTTAATTGCAGCAAGCATAAATGTTCACCATCATTCCCCTTAAAAATGTAATAACCAAATAAGATAAGGGTTAAGTAATCCTCTTCTATTTTTCCTCCTTTCTCCATAATTTCACCTCCATTCATTCATTTTAATTTGAAATAATTGCAACATAATTTTTTTTTTAAGAAATATAATTCATAATTTATGGTCACAATAAATGGTAAAAGAGAATATCATTAAGGAGTGAAGATACACTTTCAACCACTCACTGAGTATTCTTTTCTCTCCAAGTCCGACCTCAGTCTTGCAGATATGATATAGCGCATTTCATGAAATTTTTTTTTGAAGATCGTATAGTTAAGGACAAATAATCCTATGTAATCAGATATATGTGAATGCATGATTCATCGCTATTGTGTTGCTATAGAAAACAAGAAAAATTTGTAAATTTGGTGGTCCTGCTATATATCAGGAATTCAGTTTAATGCTCAATTGTTGTGAAATTCTTATCTACTTTGATGTGTTACGTTCAATAGTTAGATTTGAGACATATAATGTGCATATTACATTTTTATTGATTAGTTAAGTGTAAAATATTTAGAATACACGTCACACATTGAACAGTCTGGTGTAAAACTCTGGTTGTAGACAAGAATCCTCATACACCCGTATATATGACAAGAATAGGTCACCATAAATTCTACAAGGTTCTTATTGGAGACTTCGTGCTTGGCATCAATGAGGTTTCAAGATGCTGAGAATGAAAGGGTATATATTGATAATTGATTAGATATGAGATAAAGAAAGGGTACACAGAATGGCATACAACCACTCACTTCACTTTCTTCCTCCAATTTAGTCTGCATTCGCGTCCAGTTTCACTATAAGCAAGTCACTATAAATAGCTATCTATTACACCATTTCCTTTCTATAATCCAAGCAAAAATTGAATCTAATAGGAGCATCAGGTATCCCCTGGAGTTCCCTTGAACACTTCAATGCGATGGACATTTCAGTCTTCCGAACTGAAGTGTTTGGGGGAACTCCTGGTGTCACTTGATAAAAAATAAATTGTTCTCAGCTGAATGGTTATTGTTTTAGCTTTTAGCTGCAGCATATTGTGGTATCCTGCTTCTATTTACCACCGTTTGTATTAATATTGTTGGGTTTTTTTTTTTTGGTTGGCATTTAGAGAATATTTTTGAACGTGAATAAGATTGTCATGAATTGAATCTTTAACCATTTTAGTTAATATAATTATAAAAATATTTTATTGAATCGAGTCAAGTTATATATATAATTAATCGAATCGAGTCAAATCGAGCTCAAATATATAGATTATTTAATCAACTTGAGTTCAAGTTTAAAAAAAAAAATACTCATATCAAATTCGAGTTAAGTTCGAACTTTGAATTTGAAAGTCGAGTTGAGTTGAGTTGACACACTGTTAAGTTCAAGTTCAATTCGAGTCGAGTTCGAACTTCGAATTTGAGAGTGGAATCGAACTCAAACTTAACAGTGTATCAACTCAACTCAGGTGGATTACACCTCTAACCTCTACCTCATCCATGTCCGCTCCTCTGCTTTGGACACTCAAATAAATATTAGTAATCATGTGCATGTTGACTTATAACCACTTTTGGTTAGTTAAAATGTCTAAATAATTTTATCTTAACTTCAAACAATGTAGTGTCGATAAAATGCCAATAAATAAATATTGTTTTTAGCAACTTTAAGAGGCAAAACTAATAAAAAGATATCACGTTTAGGGAGGCACAGTTTGCAGATGTATAGGTCTTAAATATGATTCTGGATAGTAGAGAATTATATTAAGCATTCGAGAATTCTTACTAATGAATTACAACTATGCACCAAACAATAAAAATATGCACACTACTAATTAATATGTGACCATTCTTGAGATAGAGACTAGAGAACTAGCCAGAACATTCAAGAATTCTGATTAATGAATTACAATTATGTACATTAAAGCATAATATGTTTTGTAATTTCAGCACCTCCAAGGTCAAGAAATCAAGTCTCAGCAGGCATCTCGTAGCGGCAGATAGGACAATAATGGCTAACCTGCAACCACTTGTCAATGCAAATTTGATGAAAAAGATGATCACAAGGCATCGCAGCAGCAAAATCCTTGAGCTCCTCCAAGCATATCGTACAGATTATTTGGCTTTCACCAGCAGGTTTTGTGTTTGTTTCTTTACCCTCCCTTGCATCTTCAACACCAGCAGTCTCAATCTCAGCAGTCGTGCTGTCGGTCCCCACTTTCACACGCTTCAAGTTTCTGGATTCTTTAGCAGTCGGCACCATTCCACGGTTTTGTTCTTCATATTCCAATCTCGATTGAATTGTAATAATACGGATTATATCTTCTTCTTCATAGGTATGAATACAGTGATACTCCAATAATATGTTGAAGCAAAAAGGGTTGCGCTGCTGTTTCTGTAGCATTACAGGAGGATTTGTCGCGATTATGTTGCCAATTACACAATCTATCATCTGCGAAACCAACCTCGGCGAGAGCTGAGGAATTAATCCAAAGCGAGACAGCCTAGGCCAAAGATTGTCGTACATCACCTCAATATCTTCGAGCAAATCAAAATCGAAAACCAAAGAATCGGTACTGATCTCAGGTGTATCAATAGCAGAACCAACATACACCTCTGTACCATCGTCCCAAACAACAAATATTTCGTGCTTTATTCGGAAATATAAGTTGAAGTGGACCTGAGGAGTTGATGATGGTCTGCTCAGGCTCTGGCATACACAACGAACAGCCTCCTCCATGTTCGCCACTCCTAGGACACTAAGATCAACATGAGCATCTATATTGTGCATGTTGACGATCGAGCAGAGAAATTGAAAACGAAGGAAAGATCGAGTTCACAACTAATGGAAGCAATGGTAAGTATACAAAGTAAAGATATAGGAAAGGTCAAATTTATAAGGATCAATCCAACCGGCAGTAGGATAATTTCCTGTCCTGATTGTTGTAGGATTTTAGAGAAATGTGCCACCTTGTTTCTGCTTGTTTAGCATAAATTAATTAACCTGCCTTAGAGTTCAAGTCTTGGTAAAAATGGTCAAAATATGTAAACCTAAAACCAAAAAGACAAAGGATAAAGGATTAAATTTAAGGCGGTTCAATTTTTTGTAAGATAAAAAAAATATTTACTTAATATAAATCAAAAATTTTTTTGAGGGTGTATTTATGTAATTATTATAAGGGAAAAGCTGCATGTCTCTGCCCGAGAAATGCCCAGTGTGTCTCGGGCAGAGACAATTACAGATTTGCCCTCGGGGAAAAAAAAAATTTTAAGGGTAAAATAGTAATTTTACATGTAAAATTACATTTTAACCCCCCAATTATACTGCCCTGTAAAATGGGGAGACCAAACCGGTAATTTTCTTGGTCCGAGACAATCTCGGACCGAGATACCTATCATCACCCTTATTATAATTAGTTTTGAGTTTGTTTATTTGTCAATTAAGATTATATATGTTTTAAGGTAATTTAAAAAGATATTTTCTGTCCGCATTGACTTTATTATTTAAAATTAAATTTTTAAAATTTTATTTAAAAGAATTAAATCTTGATTGATAAAAAAATATATATCTTTACCAACTAAAATAACACCCTTTTTTTTTTATCTCAACTAAAATAACATCCTTAATTATATGCAATTCACATTATTAAATTATTCAAAATTGTGCTTATACTTCAAATAAAAAATGTAAAGAAAAAAATCAAATTTAAAAGTCGCTAAATCAATCAAGTAACTCGGATGGCTATGAATAATTTTCCAAAGTATTGACATTTTTGAATAACCACATATTTACAAATTTTAGAAGTAAGCTCAAAATGTTAATATTAAAGATGATTATTGCTAGTTAAGCCATTTATACTTGGCATCTTCTAAGTAGTTGAATACTAAATGCCATGTAGAGAAATTAAACACATCTATGCAGAATGGCATACAACCACTATCATAAAAATGAAAATTAGAGACATGTCTAAAACGTCTCCAAAAATGCCAAAAAAAAAAAAAAAAAAATCTCTAATAAGTATTTGATTGAAAATAAAATATCATGATATGCATCGCTATATCAACGTTGTAAAGAATTTTTAGGAACAAAATTTATTAAACATCTATATAATATTACATTTTGAGAAAAATCAATCCGAGCCAATCCAAATAGAGACATAAAAAAAAATCCGTAAATGTATTATTTTATGATAATTTTTTATTCATCCCAAATAATCATACTTTATTATTCTATACTTTTTTTTTATTTATTATTTGGTGCTATGTGCCAAAATAATTTCAAAAAATTAAATACTAATTAATAATAATATAATTATTATTTCCTTAATAGAATAATATTACATGAGTTAAATCCAAGAAATACCATAAAATTAATATAAATTACCCTAAAATGTTTTCAACAATTACTTAAACTATCCACACTTGTAGTCTTCAAACATAATTACAAGGAGTGTATGCCCCAAATGGTCTATCCTTCTTTTGTTCAAACCCCATTTGCCACTGATTTATTGTAACATCCGTGTCCTTGAAATGGATTAATTAAAGTTAATGATAATTAGGGATTATTCAATTATATTAAATTGATGTGAATTAGAGTTGATGTTTATTATGTTGATAAGGAAGTAAATAATGTTTTTATAAGAAATAATTAAGTTTTATTAAAGGAAGTTTGGAA